>JAJOOR010006756.1:0-16572 GCA_036250505.1 Solanum acaule | reverse complement strand
TAATCCGTCATAGTTTTCGTATGTTTTTTCATCTATTGCATATTCTTCTTTATTCATTTATAAATTATGTTGTAGTTTATATTCTAAGTTATTTATTTGTATTTCTAGATATAAAATAGTCTTTCTTTGTGCTATTATAAAATTTGTGGCAAATTCCTGCAAATATATTATTGTTAAGTCTATTTTGTCTATGTTCTAATTCTTGTCTTTTCTCTATAATTATTTCAGCTAGTTTTTGTCCATATTCGTTATTCTCGTTATTCATTGTATTTTTAAATATTGAATATATTTATATTCTATTTTAGATATATTATCTATTAATTGTTCTAATTTGTCGTTATCAGTTTTTGTGATATTGAGTCGTTTATATTTCGGATATAATTTGTTTAATTTTCTTCTTATTTTTCTTAATTTTCTATTAGTACGTTTCTTCTTATATTTCTCGACATCCATAAAGCTTTGAAAACTTCTTTGAAATTGACTCTAGGGTGAAAACTAATCGTAGATGAAGGATCACTATACCTTTTCTAAGATTCCCCAAGAAATTTGATGAAGAAAACTCCTTGAATCCAAACCCTAGCTCCAACTTCTTCTTCTTCTTCTTTGAGAACTTCTAGAGAGAGAATTTTTGGGAGGAAGAACTCTTGTTATGATTTGGGGAAATAATGAGTGAATGACTTGTTTTAAGGCTTAAAACTATATATACTAGTGATATAAAACAATTAAAATCAACCTCACACAATAAATAATTAAAACAAAATTACTAAAAACTCCCTAAATGAGGTAGCCCCGTTAGGGACCATACCCACTTTGACGGGTTGTGAGGTGCACCACTGCTCATGGTGGTGCCTGTGGTCCCCTAGGTAGTGTGCCTCCCAACCTCTCCAAGCCCTCCAAGGCCAAGGCAAGTCCACGGAAGCTCACATGATCTGTGGATAACACCACGAGTCGTAGTGATGCTTGTGAACATGGAGGCATCATCTAGGCAAAGTTGCCTTACCTCCCTTGAGGCTAAGTGAGCTCCACACCCACTTTGACAGATCATCCAGGGCACCACGGCTCGTGATGGTGCTTGTGGTCTTGGGGCAGTGGCTCCCTCAACTTGCAACATCTACCACCAAGCTAAGGCAACCCACGACCCGTGGTCATGACCAAGAGTCATGAAGTGGCTCGTGAAGAGGATCCTTGGTGTGAAGACCCTCGTGGCCTAGGGAGGCAGTAAATAGGTTAAGTTTTAGGTAGCCTAGGTTCCCAAACCATGGCCTACACCCAAAACCCTTAGCCCTTGCCCTTAACTCTAGACGTTAACCCCCACGCTTAGGCTCTAGTTTAACCTATCATTTTTCGAGTCGTTACATAGGAATATCTTCTTGCACCAGCTTTCTATTCCAATCCCAACTTGTAATTTCATCAAATATTACATCTCTTCTAACTAAGATCTTTCCATTAAAAGGGTTATACTATTTATATTCTTTGGAGTGAGTACAATATCCAACAACACTACAATTTTGTATTTTTCATCAAGCTTTTGATGAGCTTATGAACTTATAAAAGCATAAGAAACACTCACAAAAACCCGTAAATGACATACATTTGGTTTCTTAAAATGCCAAGCTACTTAAGGAGTTTTATTCATAACAACTTTTGTTGGTAAAAGATTCAGCATGTAAACATATGAAGCCACAACTTCTGCCCATAACTGATTTGCGAGTTTCTTTGCTTGTAACATGCTCTTTGCCATCCCCACCACAATCTGATTCTTCCATTTAGCAACACCATTTTTCTCCGGAGTATAAGGAGTTTTTTACTCCCATGGGTTCCATTTTTTCACAAAACAAATTGAATTTGTTAGCCACGAACTCTTCTCCTCTATCTGTGCAAAGAAAAGTGATATTGCCTCTACTTTGGTTCTCTCCTCTACTTTGGTTCTCTACCAAAGTCTTAAACATCTGAAACTTTTCAAAGATTTTTGACTTGTTTTCCAGAAAATACAACCAACTCATGCATCTATAATCATCGGTAAACAACAAGAAACAATTACTCCTACCTATGGACTTAGTCTGCATAGGACCACATAAGTCAGTGTGTATTATTTCTAAACATTTAGAAGTTCTCCATGCTTTTCCTGATTTGTTTCCCATAAATGCTATCTTCACATAAATCTAGAGAACTAATCTTTGGTAGTCCAAGAACCATACCTTTATCACCTAGTAATTTAAGGCAGTTTATGTTGAGATGACCGTACCTCAAATGCCACAAATTCAAGTCATCTTTTGCACTTGCAACAAGGGAAAAAATTTCCATATCAAAAACATTCAACGGAAACATCTTATTTAGAATCATGGTACTATGAACCTTTTTGTCGAACTTATTCCTTGTAATGACACAAGCATCAAACCATATTTCTACTTGCCATGCCACTGATGCCAAATTTGTTGTACTAAGAGTACAGAGAAATCTGGTAATAATAAAAGAGAGAAGGAAAGTTGTGACTTCTTTAATTTCTGATTACTAGTACATAAATAACAAAATATGCCCACATGATATATAGGCTATGAGATAAACATCTAATCCTATAATATAGGTCTTATAACCCATTATGACACTTAATCAACAACACTAATAGAACTTGAGTAAATATAGGAATCTACTTAACAAAGACAAAAAGACTAGTTCTACTAAACTACCCATGTCGTAATTCACCCAGTCTTGGTTTTTAATCACTCTTTAGCAGTTAGGTGGTTGCAAATATTTTTAATAGGTATCCATCATGCCTATTCTGTGTAAAATTTCCTATAGAAAAAATTATTTTCTCTTTGATTCTATTAGGATCAACTAGAGTCTCTTCATGTACTACAATTTTGTCAATGTGATTATATCTCTTTTGAGCATGAGCAGTCTGGTAAAAAACTGGTGATTCGGTCCCCTTTTTTGAGCCATAAAGCCCTTTATCTCTGTCTCCAAACCATTTCTTAATTCATCAGAAATCCTTCATAATCTATGAACAAATTGGATTTCTTAGAAATTTCTTCCTCTATCAGTGCTCTATTCTCCTAACAAGAGTGTAGTTCAACCATCTAGCAAAGCAATTTATTCATTCTTTGAATGTTTCAAATTCTCCAACGCTTTCCTACTCCATTATTTTATGTTTCCTTTGAGATCTTTGAGTTGACAGGATAGAATGTAATATGGTATCCCAGAAAAGGCAAAAGTATTCCACTAGTTACAAACTCTATCAACAAATCCTTTAGAGTTTAACCACCAATTTTAAACTTAAAGTATGACTTAGATTGTTCCCATTGTCCACAAAAGAGAGCAATGGAAACATGATCTGAAATCACTCTTTGTAAAGTAGATTTTGTTATGTTGCTAAATCAATTATTTCATTCCATGGAAACCAACTTTTCTATTCCAGAGGTATTGGTATGATTGCCTCCTTTAAACTAAGTGGAAGTATCATCATCTACCTTCTTTCCAATTTGTTATTAGTAGCATAAACACCAATGATATGGCATTAAAAATATCTCACGACCTTGGCATTACAAGATATTGTATAAGCTCCAACTTGTAAGATCTCCCCCATTCCATACTCTAGAGTTCCAAACTAGATTCATTCTACCACTGGTTCCACGAGATTTAATAAATGCACTTCTAATCCATCTCCCTGCTCAAATTTAATTGATAATATCCCTCACATTCCCCTCTAATTTTGTTTCTTGGAAGTACCTTATGTTTAACGTCTTCAAATCTTGAACGAAACTTGCACAACTCCTGTATTCCCCAAGTCATTTAACCCCCTAAAATTCCACAATATCAATTTGAGCTTCACGGGATGGGTTGAAGACTCCCCTTTCCATTTAGATCTATCTCTATTACTTTTGAATATAACATGAAGGGATACCAAACTCTTTAACTCTTGTGTGCCTTTGAACTTGGTCTTTTTTTAATAATAATGTTTGCTCCATCTTTCCCTCTTGCCTTCATGCAGTAATCTACTTAAGAAGATCAAGTGATTCCTCATCATGACCTTAAAAATGTACTCCAAATACCATGTGTAGTTTCAATAAATTTTGTCAAATTCACATTGTAGCCTTCATATTTTAATAACCCTGAACGTCATTTTTGGAAATTTTGAGAAACATATCATATTAACCATCCTGATAGCTTCACCATGTCATGTTTGATCAGTTTATGAGGTTAGTTTTGTAGTGAGAACGAAAAGTTTAGAATAGTTGTTCTAATAGGTCTCTGTTTTGGACTAAAAGGGGTTGTCCACCACTGAGTTATGACACGTGAAGAGTTGAAGTCCATCTATATGAATTCATGGAAATTAGAAAACAACCTGCATAACTTTGCAGCAGTGGGGGAGGTTAGAAACAAATGAGACATAGACTCTTGTGTAGGATTCCAACAGCACCGACACTAAGAAGCTATATTGATTCCCATTGTCTGAATAGCCTTATCAACTAGAATTCTTAACTTCAAGTATGATAGACATCTTGAAAGTTACTTTCTTGTTCAACGTGAACTTGAAAATGCCTTCCATTTCTTCTCTTTGTTTTAACTTATTTCAAGAACTCCTTACTGAGAATTTTTCATTTAACTCTAGCATCCATTTTACTTGATCTAGTTCATTGTTATCTACTGGGTGAGGAATATTTTTTATCACATGTTCGACATACTCCTCAAGGAGACAATTGCTCAGACTTTGCATCAACAAACCTACTAACCTCTATCTCCTCCTCAACATCATTTAGAAGAATATGATATAAAGCTCCCAAATCATTCCAGTTATCATACAAAAAGCTGGAATTTCCCTGTCCTATTTGCCACCAAATTTGATGCTCCGCCAAATTTCTAACAAACATCATTTCTTCTAGATTGTGGAGGCACCTCTACAATTTGCAATTACTGGGTGCAATTTTTTGCAGTATTTGTTGACCATAAAATAATCCCAAATAGAAGGTTTAATTCTTACATTCCACCATAGTTTACAAAACATTTCATTTGAAACATCAAAAAGTGATATGAACCCTACTACTTTGGCAAACACATGTTTCTCCAGCTTACCAGTATCTATTTTTCTTTGTATCTGTATTTCTCCGAAAGTACCTAGAAAATATCTTGTGTAAATGTCTTATACTCCTATGAGAGGGTTAAAAGCTAATAACATATAAGTAGGCATGCTTTAAAGAACATGTTTAATCAGCACAACCGTCCCACCAAAAGATACTTCTTTCCTTACAATAATTGGATCTTGCTACCTACTTTCTTGATCATATTATAATAGTAGCATATTTTATTCCTACCATAGAGATAAGGCAATCAAGATAAGTACATTGTGTTAGAGACTTTATGCTGGCTACTAATCTTGAGGATACTTTTTTATGGACATAAAAAGCACTCTTCTCCAAATTAATCAACGAGTTTCATAGATTTCTTGTCTGTAGAGAAAAATAACATGATATCATCTTCATATGCAAGATGGTTGATAGTTGCACTCCATTTAGGAACCCCAAACCCCTTGAATTCACCTACCTCATTTAAGGTATTCAACCCTCTTGAAATGCAATAATAAATAGGATTGTTGAAAGAGGATCTCCTTGTTTTATTCCCCTGATAAACTTTTTTAAAAAAGCATTGAGCTTGACCATCTAACAAGATTTTGTACTAGTTATCTGCTAGTAATCTGTACACCATGTCAATTATCACTTCACAGAAACCAAATTTTCTAAAAACCTTAGTAATGGAAAGCCAAGATAGTCTGTCAGTCATCGGCCTTGGTCATATCAAGTTTTATTACCAAGTTTGTAGATTTGGTTCTTATTTTGATAATATCCCGTATAATTTCCTGGATCAATAATACATTTTCCACAATACTCTTCCTCTTCACAAAGCCAAATTGATTTTTAGAGATCAACAGGGGAAGTAATGTCACTAACCTACCATGTTGTACTCTAGAGAGGAGCTTGTTGATGAAGTTCCTCAAACTAATAGGTCTTACATCTGTTAACGTGATATTTTTGGGTAGACACCAAACTTGTATGAGTTACATATCTTGGTAAAGTTGCTCCTCCAAAGAAATGTTGCACCACTGCTATAACATACCCTTTATAAAGTTGCTTCTTGTATTATCATATTCTTCTTCCCATAACATAGTGGGTTCTCCATGACCATAAGTTATTTCTTTGATGGGAATATGATTTTTGTTTTCAATTGTTTTTTGGTTTAAGGATTTCAAAAAATTTAATGGGGTTATTGGAGGTGAGCGGCCATGAAACTTCATGGTGACGGTGGTGATAGATTTTTCCTGGCAGCGAGGACAAAATATTTGATGATGGCTCTTTTTAATTTGAGTTTTGGCTAAAAAAAGGTATGTCACTGCCGCCAGTAGTTTCACAATGTTGATTTTTTTTAATTAAAAGATGTTTATCGACAAGATTAAAATGATAAAACATATTTCTATTTTATTAGGAATATCTTTTAGTTATCTAAATGAAAATCAATAATGGGAGTTGCTATGATATTATATATATATGACATATATTATCAGTGTTATTTTATTTTAATTGTTACAATGAGATTAGGAAGGAAAAAGGTTATTTTCTACTTATTTAGTAGTTAAAGTGAACTTAAAAGAAAAGAAAAAAATTGGGTTCTTTAATAGTAATATTTTTATTAGAAAAAATAATTTAAAAGAAATAATATATTTATTTGAAAAAAAAAACATTTGTGACCCATTAAATAATAAAACGACATATTAAAAACCAAACTATTGATGCGAATGCATTTTTAGACCAAATCATTAACTAAAGTCATTTTTGTTCAATTTCACCTAGTCTAAGAGCATTTTTGTTTGTTTCCGTTTAAAATATAAACACTCATACTGAGAAGTTTTAACAAAAAACAAAATGCACGTTTTTTTGTAATTTAAATGTAGACTAGATTAACCAGATTTATCTTTACAAGGATAACTTTCCTCCTACAATAAATTAAACAAGTGGTGAACTTCAATTTTCCAAGATATTAAAGAAGAAATAGATTTAGCATGTACACATAACATAAACCAATCCAGGAATCAGGAAATTCTTCAAACTATACAAGCAAATTTCCCATCCTCAAAGGTGTGTGCATATATATATATTTTATAAGGCCACTAATTCGACAACATGCTTAGCTTTACCCTCCTTCCAAATCGAAGTCCCCCTGCCCCCCCCCCCGCCACCCCAAAGGAAATGGCCTTAATGCGCGACACTTTGTACTGGAATGTATCTGGATCTCCTCGTCCTTTACAACTGTGGATCTCATTTACAGGACAAAAGAAGTAAATTGTTCCGGCAGAAGTGAGCAATCAGTTCAAAAGATAGGAGGAGGAGAATCATGAATTTGGCCTAGTCATAATCATAACAATTCTTTTTGGTCCTTCCTTTTTCTAGACGTGCTTTTCGAACTGCTTCTTGGATTTGTCTCTCATGTTCCTTTAACATGTCTTCCATACTTCCCCCTGGTGGCACTAGTGGTCCAGAGCAAAGAAGTCTACTTTTCTTTGGCACATAAACCTGTAACATCAAAAAGGGATAGGTAAAACATTTCAATGTTAAATTAACACCTGCAAATTGGAAAGTAAAGATTAATTGCAGTACACACCGTTGAATCCCCATAAGATGACCCGTCATCCCTCTTTGAATGAACACTTGAAAAGTCTCCTACAGCTCGAGACGTGTGAGAACCCTGTCTTAGAAACTCTCCACCATGTTGGGATGTACATGAATCCTCTTTGACTTTGCGAGAATATCCAGCTGCATTAGGATGGATCACTGAAGTTGAATGAATAAATCCGTTCCTATTTTTCACTCTTGGTGGCTCAATAGGGAATCCACTTCCACTTTCTTCTAGAGGATTATATTTAACACTGATGCTGATATTTGATTGTCCCTGCAATGTGGAAACCATTCATTTTCAATGACAGTGAACAGAACAGCCTTAATTCAATTTCTTTTGGAAAATAGAAGAAGATCAACCTGCCCAGCAATGGATTCTGTAGTACTTTCTCCCTTTGATTGCCTTGACGACTTGCTCAATGATTCATCTCCACATCCTTTAACACTCTCAGCTTTCCGCCTGGGATTAACAAAATTCTAAATTGTGAGACTGCGCAAAAGTGAAAAAGTACAGACCAAATTAATCATGAACGTAAGAAAAGTACAATACAATAGTACAGGTTATTGGTAGCTTACTAAGATAGTCCATAGTCATGATTTTATTTACAGATACTTCAGTTAGTGAAGTTTGTTATGTTTACTCTTAAAAGATAAAATACTAAAGGGCTGATTATGGCATGTGTGTTTTGGTGCAAATTTGACTTCTTTGCTTACTTTTTGTTAAGTAGTTCCCGGAAGAAGTGTGATATTAATTTTACATGTTTTTCTAGTTTAAAATTTACAAGTTAGGTTTTTTTTGTTATTATGCACATAAAAGTAGTATTCAAATCTCATGTTATTTGGGAGAGGGTTTGGTGATTTTTCCCTCGTGTATAAGGGTGGATTTTGTTCTTTTTGACAACAACAATGTTATAAATATTATTGAGAGTTATTTTCTTTACACCTTTGTGTAATAGTTACTTAGGTTTCATCATTAAACCTTACAAAAAAGATTTATTTCAAGAGGTAAGATTACTTTTATGCTTGATATCTATTGTTTTTTTTTATGACAAGAGAAACCCGCAACCGCTACCCTTTGGGTGCGCACAGGGTAAAACCCCCGCTCTTATGCAATAGAGAGCAAACCACATAGGAAAGGTAACCCGCACTAGGCAAGACCGGTGCGACGTGCTCGACCCAGAAGGCAAACCCCTTGCTTTCTCTGGCAAGGGGTTTCGAACTTGAGACCTCCAACATGGAAGTCCCAAGCCCAAACCACTGGGCCACCCCGAAGGGTTGATATCTATTGTTCTTGTTCGAATTAATTGGAGAATGTAACAGTAGTGCAACTTGAACTCAAACTGATATTGAAAGAAAGAAACAAATGCAGAGACCATAACATAGAAAAATAATGTAGCAAATGGAATGATATGCAGATTTTAGATACGAGTAACAGGTTGTGAAGAGCTAAAACTAGATACCTTCTTGCTTCCTCTTCTCGAATCTTAGCATCATATTCCTTGCTTGGAGGATATTTGGGTAAACTAGATGGATCACAAGGTAAGGGCTTTGTACTGAAGAACTGAAAGTAAAAAACAAAACCAAAGAAGATATAAAGCAGGGTAAGCACTTACAAAAATATATGGAATACTTTAGGTAATTTGTGAAAGACAATCTTGGTATGCCAAATAAGATAAAACAATTATGTCTAGAAAAGGAAAAAAAACACCTTAAATCATATAAATGTCGGCAGGCTGCAAAACGTCAATGCAGAATAGGTTAACAAACAGATATTAATCTGCTTGGACCATTTGAGTTCATGAAATATTCAAATGATTATGTAGAGAAAAACCTCCACGTAATGCACAACCAGATTAATTAAAAGAGAAACAACAAGGTTGATTCTAAAGCAAATATGATCATAAAGTAAAAATTTCTGAATGTTCACAGGATAGAAGAGAATGTAATTTCCAGCGATTAATAATGTAATAATACTTGCTTAAAAATGCTTCCAATCATGATACAAGGAATATGAATGACCATTACAAGCAAAGGAAATAAATACTCTTAGTTGCCTGATAACCACCGTAGATGGTATTTGTCACTCAAATGGAAAAGAAACTAAAGAGGTGTTGCTATTCAAGGAACATGGTTTCTTACCTCACTGTTGAGTGCAGAATAAGCAGTACCACGCCTTTCTGGTTCTATTGAAAGTAGGATGTCAACAAGGGCCAAAGCTGAAGGCGGAAAGTCCTTGAATGTATCAGTGACACATCGCTTGTATGGGTGTTGTGGCTTAAAGCTAGTAGCATGAGGTAGTTTTGATTTCTTCCAGTATTCTTCGGAAGGTGAACCACAAAGTTTGAAAATCTTATGCATTTGCTCCACCTGCAAAATTGTTTCAGGAAAGAACAATGAATTGTGAACTCGGAAAAGTCAACATGCATGAAACTGAAACAAATGTATAGAACTAGAATTTACTGTGTCAAAAGCATCAAACAAATTTAAAGTGGAAATTAGAGAATAGCTTTAAACTCTTTGGGTAATGGAATAATTCTAAAGCGACACTTCCAAAGAGATCAGACGTGTGTTAGGAGGAGATAATCAATCATAAGTGAATAAAGTTTAGATTGAAGAGTTAATTGAAAGTACCTCTGTTCTTCCAGGCATGATAGGCTTTCCAGCAGATAATTCAGCGAGGATGCAGCCAGCACTCCACATATCTATGGCCACTCCATATTCCGTTGCACCAAGCAAAAGCTCAGGAGCTCTATACCATAGAGTTACAACACGACTTGTTAATGGCTGTGTTTGGTTGGGCTCAAAGGTTGTAGCCAAGCCAAAGTCTCCAATCTTTAGAACACCATTATCATCAATGAGAAGGTTTGAACCCTTAATGTCTCGATGAAGTACACCCCGGCTATGACAGTGTTCAAGTCCACGAAGCAATTGTTGCATATAACATTTAATCTGTAAACCATCATGTAAAAATTTGGAGAACATCGAAATATATCGTGTAGATTAAAATGCAGCTACCGGAGGGTGGTGGTAAAATAAGTTTAATTTACACATGATTTTGTTCGTCTTTGGGCCTTATTTTCTTGCTTTCACTTACTCTCAGTATTCTCTAGGTTCAGTCCATGAAGGAGTCATTAAACAAGTTCAAAGATTTATATTCTGGGAGGATTTTCTGCTTTTGAATCTAGTTAGGACTTGGGTGTGCTAATTATGAATATCCCAGGGTTTTTCAGACAAGAAGAGAAAGATGTACCTGTGCTTCAGTAAACTTAACCCGAGGTGCTGCTGCAAGTCCAGCAAGATCGTGTTCCATGTATTCAAATACAAGATATAAGCTGCCTGATATTCTAGATGTGACCAAAGCCTCAAGTTTCATAACATTTGGGTGGTCCAATTTACGCAAAATAGATATTTCCCTTGCCATAAAGCGAACACTCTCTGGATCCATATTGACAAATCTCACTTTCTTCATTGCAACAATTTTATTGGTTTTAAGGTCACGGGCCTTGTACACACTACTGTATGTTCCTTGACCAATCTGCAAAAAATTTAAACATTTATCAACTTAATTGCCGGAATGTATGAAAATTCAAACTCTTTATAATTGTCCAAAGATCTCTGAAAAACTAAATGACATTATATATTTGGCTGGACATAAATTTATGTTTCCACAGTGCTTCCAACAAGTACAAGGTAATCAAGCACTCTCACCATATGTCAAGGAAGTTCATATTTGGAACTCATGAAAAAATGATACTAGTACTCTTGAAAATCGTTTTATTTACAATTAGAATTGACAATTCATTGGGGGATGTTAGTAGCTCAGTTGGTTGACGACCTCCTAAATATTCACCTTCTTGGTGAGGTTCGATTTCCCACCTTGTACTTCCATTCCCCTGTCCCCAATTCTTCTTATTAAAAAAAAAAAATCCATTTTCCAGAGGTACTCCTAAGTAACCCAAGAAAAAGAAGAAAAACTCTAATGGATCATAAACAAAGTAACTTTTTAAAAATAGCCACTTTGGATGGAAAATGATTCAGCTACTTGTGTCAAAAAACAAAATGATCTCTATGATAGAAGCAAAATCAATACCCTGAGTAGAGTATGAAATTTCCAGAAATAAGAGGAACAAGGATCCATAAAGTACAAGATGCAGATATCAAAGTTGAGCAAATTATGGGCTGATATGTAGAACAAAATGCATGAATGATTCATAAATAAAACATGAGCAGAGAAAAGGTGTAGAACTGACTTTATTTAACTTTTCAAATGAGTCTGCACTTCGAGGAAGCCACCCTTGAATAGCCTCAGCTGCGACAGAAGTAAGCCACGATGGCCATCCTGCAGCTCCGAGTTCACCCTTTGCAGCATTAGGTATGCTTACAACTCTAGACATTGATTGTTGCACTCCAAAATCAACGGTGGAGCGTCTCTTGTGATGGCCTTCCTTAGGCCTCTCGATAATTCTTGTTTTTCCATCATCCTCAACTTTTGTTGCAAGGACAGAAATAAGAGCAGATTCTGATGTCCGCTTTGATTTAGAATTCATAGGTATTATTTCAATCTTAGGATTAACTAAGTCTACTTTAATCTCCTCTCTATGCAAGGGAGCAACCATATGTACAGAAGATTTATCAACTTCTTTTTGTTCGGAAACATATTCATCTTCGGAAGAACCCTTTGAGCAAATGCAGCCCATTCTTTTGTAACCAATATGTTGTGTCACTCAAGACACATTCGAGACCCGCATAATAAACCTGCACCAACAACAAAATTCACTGGAAAAATAAATATATGTATATTGCAATTAAATAAACTTGTCATTTTCTAGTTTCTTACCAATCAATGCAGGCCTCCAAATCCTCTCAAGAACCCAAAATACGAGATTGAAATTGAAAACCAATTAATGTCCAGGATCTCAGGAACGAGCAGGAAATATATATATGATTTCTTCAATAAATATCACCCCATAATTAATTAATTAATTTATGTCTTGTTACATAGCAATTTTGCATTCAAATAAAAATGTTAAGGCAACCCCAAAAAGTCAAAAACCCAGACCAGAAAAATCCAGCATTACAACCAAACATAAGAAATAAAGATTCCAGCATATAAAAGGGAACAATAGGTTGGTGCACCAAAAACCAATTCTATGCTTTTTGTTAAAAGGATTGATGCAGCAACTCTGGTCAAGGATGATACCCTAATGGGGAAATGGAACAAAACTTACTTTGATTTTTTCCAGAAATATTTCAACTCTGACGTGCACTGCAGTAACCCAAATCTCTTTCTGATTTGCCACGTGGAACTCATCAAAGTGGTGGGACCCAAAAGGAGAAACTTTTCTACTACTATCATTTCGTTACCCCAAACCATCACATCCTTTCCGTACAACAAGAATGTTTTTCATGAAAAATCATTTTTGTCACGATTTACTTTTCAAGTATTAAAATTAGAGCCGTCAAAAAAGGCTTAGCCCATGGGAATGGCCCGACCCAATCTGTTATTGGGGTAGGATTGAGATAGTATTTTACAAGCCCGTTTAAAATCGGGAAATGGCATAGCATGTAATCTCTTTTTATTAATTGGCAATATTTAGCCCTTTTTAGTTTTTATAACAAAAAAAGCTTTTTTAAAATTGAAATTGGCATGTTTTAGCCCACGTTATTCTATGAGAAGTTATTTGAGTTTATTGGGTAGTGGGTCAGTTTTTCCTTTTTTTTCTCCTCTTTTCCACGTTAGTTTAGTTAGATTTTATTGATATTGTAAATATTTAACCATTATTCTTCCATTCACTTATACAATAGTTGATGTTACTTTTTAGAATTCTTTCCGTAAAAATATACTATGTGTCTATTTTTTCTTCATCTTTGTATTTTGTTCTCAACTCTTTTCATTGTTTTTAGGATTTAAAGATTTGGGTTTATATATTTTGGTGAAATTTTAGGAGATAGTAATTGTTTGTGGGTAGCAATTGTCATGGTTAAGAAAACAATTCCTAAAATTACTCCTAAAAAAGGAGATTCTGATTCAGATTTTGTAGATTCTCCACCCAAAACTTCAAATTTTAGCCATGCAAGTACTTCCAGGTATCCGATTCGTAGTAAGGATAATTCTAAAGGTAAACAATGTGAATCGATCGGTGTTGTTGATAAAAAGATCAAGAAAAGCATTATTCACATGAGAATAATGCAAGAAATGGAGAAGAGAAAAACAATATTAAATTCATTCCCATCCAACTCTTTTTAACAAAGTAATGCATATATGTAGTGGCATGAATTTTATATTACTGTGTGATGTGCTAAGTATCAGTTGACATGTCTTCAAGTCTGCTTTACATGACAGATGCACCATTTTGGCATTCCTCTCTGTTGCAAGCAATTTTGCATGTATAAAAACATAAAAGAGATGCAACAAAAACTCATAAGAATGTCAAATCCAGATAGGTGAATAGTTGAAATGAGAATTCCTAATCTAATAAAAACAATTACCAGGATAAACAACTATTGAAATGCATTTCTTAGTACATATAAAAGAATGGTATACATAGACTTTGTTGGTCAGACAAAATAACGATTCTGATTATTATTATAAGAAAAACCCAATTATATTCACAAGGAAAGAGAAATACACAATTTTCAAAATTTACTATTCTGAAATGGATTAGGATTTTAAGGGGGAAAAAGTTGTAAGTAACTGTAGAGTAGCAGAAAAAATTAGCGAGAAATTTTAATGATGAACAAAACGGAATGGAATTGGAGTTGTCGAATTTAGTAACTTAACTTCAAATTTCAATCAGACTAATTTAATTCTTGAACTAGTCCATATATGTAGCAATGACCATGAAAGTAAAATGACGAAGCATCACAAATCGCAAAGAAATCTAATTTCATACAAATAACAAAAAAGAGAGTACATTACTGAATCTGTGAGCTTCAAAGGAGAAGAAAAAGGAAATCGTGAATCAGTGAATGTCTCTTAACAACAAACATCTCATTAATCAACAACAAACATCTTATCAGTGACTATAATAATGTACATGACATCAATGAATTCATAAAATATTCTAAAGAAATAGATACACATTATATATAATTACTACATTTAACTTCTATTTTTCTTTAGGCATGTTCCTGCAGGTTCTGATGTTATGCCCTTCTTGTCCACATTTTCCACATGAAGTTTTATATATTTTTTTTGTTGATTTCCAAGCTTTTTCTTGTCTTTTTTTTCGGGGTCTTCCTGGCACTTTGTTTCCTATTGGATGCAATAAAATTTCTTCAGCCACTTCTTGGGGTAAGTCCCATGTACTTTCATCGGGCATTGGATGTACGGGGATATCATATGTCTTCATCATGTTCTCCTTGGTATAGTATAATGAGTTGTAATCATCTCCATCCAAGCCTTTTTTATGTAATACTGCTAAAGCATGTGGACATGGAAGTTCATCGAGTTGAAATTGTCGACATGTACATGTTTTTGCTTTTATACAAACGATGAAAGTTTTCCCCATATGTGTGACGGTATGTAGGTAAACACTTGAAGGTCGCACCTATTGAGGATAAGTAATATGATTAGTATAAATATTTATGGTGTGCAATTTATATTTAGAATAATTAATATGATTAGTATAAGTAATAGAACTTACCATCATATGTAGTGCAATTTCCAAGTTATCAGCAAGAACTGATTCATATTTTGCTGTAAGTTTGGTATTTGTATACAGAGCTTCTTTTGACTTGTCATAGTTCCATTTCTCAATTAATTTACGCATCTCTTCAAGTAGCCTTGTTACTGGGAGATCTCGTGCGTCTTTTGTTGCTGAGTTAAGCGACTCTGCTATGTTGGATGTCATGGTCATTGTTCTATTACATGTGGAATGTGCCCTTGACCATTTACTATAGCCAATTTCATACAGGTAAGCCTTCACTCGATGATCAATTCGATTAACTTCAGCCATATAGTAATCAAAATCTTGCACAGTGTATGCGCGAGCCATTGCATAATATATTTCCCTTAATTGTAATTGGTTTCTCCTGAAATTTTCTTTGATGTTTTTCCACAGATGCCACATACATGCGTAATGTGGTAAATCTGGAAATATAACCGATATAGCTCTAATTATGCTTTGATGCCTATCTGATACAAAACACATTTTATCCCTCACTCCATACGCTTTCTTGAACTTTTCAAAAAACCATTGCCATGATGCATTATTCTCGGAATCAACAATTGCGTATGCCAATGGTAATATATGTCCTAAACAAATCATAATGAACTGTAAGTGTGGTATAATGTTTTGAGAAAAAAATTATTTGTGGAGGCAATTAATGCGATCTGTGTATGTGGAAAAATATATTGAAATAAATAAGAGTTGTATACATACCTCCAGCATCTTGACAACTAGCAGTTAGAAATGTTCCATGATAAGCTGCTTTGAGAAAGCTTCCATCAACAATTACAACTGGCCTGCAATTTACCCAACCTTGTATTGAAGAATTTAAAGCCACAAAAGCATATTGAAAATGTCCATCGACTGTTTTTTGTAAACTGACAATAGATCCTGGATTTGATTGTGTCAACATGTGCAAATATCTTGGTATCTCAGCATAGGATTCTGTGGGATCACCCCTAACCATTTTCAATGCTTTTAACTTTGCTCGATGTGCTTTCCAGTATGTCAAATCAAGTCCAAATTGTTTATTCATATCAGTAATTATGTCTCTTGTATTGTATACGGCTTTTGGATCATGATATTTGTACTGTATTTGTCACGACCCAAGCCTAGGGCCTAGACGTGACCGGCGAATGGGGAACCCGAAGGAACCCCAAACAAGCCTCATAGCGTATCATCACACATCCTTGGTCGCGGAAGCAATTAAAATGACCATAAGCGATAAGCATAATCAAGGG
>JAJOOR010006755.1:0-53252 GCA_036250505.1 Solanum acaule | reverse complement strand
CCCCCCCCCCCCCCCCCCCCCAATCGATAATCACCCACTAGATTACATTCTACAGATCAAAAAATGGGTTCGGGGGGTTAAAACCTTACCTTTAGCCTTAAGAATGGTGAAAAACTGTCAAGAAAGCACCTGGGGTCGTCTCCTAGCTCTCAAAGTCGAAAAATGCAGAGTAAAACAATTTGGGGTTTATTTTCGACTTAAATCGCGACTGTTCCGCCACAGCGGTACCACCCCGCTACAGCGGCCCCGCCTTGGCGGCAAAATTTCCCGCCGTAGCGGCTAGCACGGAACAGTGAGCTAATTTAATAATTTCAATACCCCTATTTCACAACACACCTTCAACCAACCACACTCAGAAACTACCCGTTCCCGCCAAGATCAGTTTCGGGAGTTCTACTCACCCGAATTCAATTCCATAAAGTCGTACGTGTTCTTTAACGTCTTAGTTATCTACTCATGTGATCAAAGTCATAATTAGATCACCCAATTGTTACCAGATTTCTCTAGACCTTACTGACTCTGATTTTGTTCAAATCTGGACTAGGTTGGGAAATTCCTAGTTACTACGAAAAAGTTTTTCGGCCCAAAAAATTTTCCCCGTTGGCTTTTCTATAACGACGGGAGCAAGTCGTTACAATTTTTCATACATATATATTAAATCTTGGACACCTTTAATGAAACTTCTGACTTTGCCATTGCACAGCCCCCCATTCCAACACTTCTATCATCTACCCCAACAACATCTGATAGTATTTATCTAAATTATATAAATATTTTTAAATTAAATTTATATCTTTACTTATTCTATAACATCAACGATAACAAATTCTTCTTATCCATCACGGTGCAATTAATCTCTGTTTTGTCTTCTCTATTAATGTACAAGTTAGACGTGAGAATTGAGAAAACATGATTAATTTATTAACAAATTATTATTTTTTGTCTTTATAAAAATGTTTTTATTTAGTTAGAAAAAATAATATGTAGTACATATAATTTGGTGTTTCCCATATCCACGATCTAACATAACAGTAATAATAACGTTTTAAGTTTAAGTGAGTTGATGTCGATTATATAAATTTTCATACTTTAATATACATATGGCTCTATTTATGCTCATTTAATCAATTGTTTTTACATTATAAATAACCAAAAATCATGGTAAGGCAGGTCAAATAGTACTCCTTAACCATGTATAGTTTTTTTCTAGTCCTTAACTATATATAGTTGAATTATGAAATAAAATTGGATAAGTTATGGTCCCAAATTCCAAATTCAAAGCACTTTTTTCTTTTCCCTTTTTCCATAAACTTTTCCGAACAGACAAAATCTACACGGATAGTAATAGTAAACATAGGCGTATCTAGAGGGGATGTCGTGGGTTCACGTGAACCCATGCTCCCCTCTCTAGATCATATATAGTAGTGCTATATTTTTTTTTAAATATTTAAATATAGATCTGTGAACCCATATTTAAAGTATCATATAATAATGTGATGATGATTGGGTGCACTTCTCTAAGTGAGAGATAGAAATTTAAATCGTATATCTATCTTGCCTCTTTGAGTAACACTTTTCCAAGTGGTTATCAGTTATACTTTTGTCGTTTCAACTAATTTTTTATTTTTTTTTTCCTTTATTCTTTCAAAATTTTCAAGTGTGTTACATTGAGAATTCCTAAAAAATTTAGCATTGTAAATTTTTTATATAATTAAATCAAATGTGTATATTAAAATTTAAAACTAGTCGTATTATATATTTTGGACCTATAATTTTAAACTTTAATGGTTCATATTACGAACTAAAAGTCAAATCGATCAAATTTATATTTAAGATACATTTTTTCTTAATCGTGCACCCATCTAGCCGAAATCCTGAATACGCCTCTGTATACACATATAACGTATTGGGATAGCAGACATTAGATTAATATAGCAACTAAGAGTTAATGTCGCCATGAAAAAATGTGGGGCAACAGATGGGGTTGCTCCTCTCTAAACTAGAGGTTTTGGGGTCGAACTCTGGGTATGAAAAATTCTTGGTAGGAAATACTTCCCCAATAGGGCCCAATATGGCTTCAATCTGAATTAGTCGGGCTCTAATGCGGATATCGAAGACCAAATGAGAAACCAAAAAATAAAAAAAAGAACTTTATTGAATGTGAAAAATTTGTAGAGAAAATGATGTGCTCAATTTTGTCCGATATATTAATGTACATACATTGTTAAAAAAAATGTTAAATGATTTATTTTAAACTAAAGGCTAATACTCCAACTTTGAAGTTAAGAGCTTCCCCCTATTAGCATAGTATAGTATAGCACATTACGAATTTGGTAAATGTTCACCTATAGTTTAGAAAAGATGGTTCATGCCCTTGAAAGGAGATGCCTTAAATAGGAATGTCTTAACTACCAATAATGGTTTTTATATGGCGCAAACTCAGATGGTGCGCAGGCTCCTATCAATGTTTTGATGGTAAAAATAAAAAATTGCTATAAAAAGTTAATTAAATAATACCACATATGACTCAATCTTGTAATTTTTTTAAAAATTCGCATCTGACACACCTACTAAAGAGCTAAAGCCCTACATATCACTTAATTATTTTAAAAAATAAATTTTCCTTTCAAATGTTTCTTGCAATGCTTTTGCAGATTCTCTGAAACGGCATATCTTACTGCTATAAATCAATTGGATATTCGTGGAACAATAGGCACAAAAATGTTGTCACCAAAGACAGAATATGCTGCTTATTTGGTGTTCAACTTTGTAAATGGGTGCGACAATAGCCTTCCATCTGCTAAATCAAATATTAGGTTTGTTAATTATTAGAGTGAAATTGATGCTGAAAATCAGGCCAACACTATGCACCTTCCAAGATTGCAAGAAAGTGGGGGTATCCTAAAATTGAGAGGAGATGGATGGATGGAAGTAAAATTGGGATATTTTGATAGCAAGAAAGGCACTGACGGTCCTGTTGAAGAAAGATTGTTTGAGAAGAATCACTTTTACAAAATTGGACTCATTGTTGAAGGAGTTGAGTTTCGTCCAAAATGAGAAGTGGATATGGGAATTTAAGTTTTATATGTTTTGAACAGGAAATCTTTGAATTCTTATTTTGATTACTATTTCAATGTTTGCAATTTACTATAGACAATTCATATACATTGCATATCCTTTAAGGCTTTAGTATTACTTAATAATTTGGACGTCCTCTTTCTACCGGAATGTTACCTTCTGGCCAATTTTGTGGCCTATATTTTGGATTTAACTTTTAGACGATATAAAAAAGTGAAGTGAAATTCGTTCTTCCGATATTTATGATGTTGAATTTTCTTCTCTATTTAATCTCTATTAGTTTATGTGCTCCTAGTTTTATATTAGAAGAGAGCTTTGATGAAAGGAGAAATATTTTTTTGGATTTCAACTGATGGATCAATTTCAACTATGCCGTCAAAGGAAGAAAATATGGTGTTATCATTTGGATGTTGTTTTTCCCAAAGATTTCTATTCTTTGGGATGATTCATCATATTGATCTTCATCTTCTTTAGGTGCTAAAGCTAATAAGGTATGACAATACTATAAGTCAATATTTTTAATGAATTTTTGTGGAATATTCAGAGAAATGATAATCCTGCAAAGTAAAAATAAATTTGACTAACAAGTCATTGTGGTAATTTCTCAAGTACCAAGACCAATTACGGAGGATGCTTGGCTGATTCCAGCTAATATTCCTGCAGCCTTCAGGTCTGTATGAGCCCATCCACGCACCTGTTCCTTCTAACTCTTGTCCCCCTTTGTCTCTTTGTCCACGTCATAAGCTTCTGAACCTTCCTTAGTGTGTAGCATTTTATTTTATTTTGCTTTCCCTTTATCGAGAATGCCTTCTCCGATAACCAACTTTCCTGCCTCTCTTTGTTATTTCCCTCAAGTGCCACTTGTATTCAATCAATTTTCACTCTGTACAATAGGAAAACTAATGGAATGACATGATCAATTACTTGGAAGAAATTATACCCCATCTCTCCGATGCTTCTCAAACTTTGTCCACAATCTCTTTATGCTTGATTGGATCTATCACTGGAAAAATGAGCTACTTACCGATTCCTCTATTTTAGTTGGTTGAACGAATATTCGTGGCACTTGGATGTTTCCAGCATCAACAATTCCTTTTGATACTAGCCTTAGTATCATCAAAGGCTTTTAGATCGTTCGTTATATAAAATGAGACTTTTTGTCATTACATAACAAAAGATTTAACAACACAATACAACAAAACTTCAGTTGTCTTTAAAAACAAACATTGTTTTTAAAGTAACGAGAGGATACAATACAATAAGTAATAACCAACATCTAAAGTGATATTCTCAGTTCTCATTATAATTTCTGTTATTACATTAATATTAGATCTTGTAACGCGACAAAGCAGAAGTTCCATCTAGAACTTTTTTATGGAAGTACTCATGATAGTCTTTAACTGCGGTTGCACGATATTTTGAAGGGTTATCTTCTGACAACAATTCAAAAATCGGTCCATAAAGTTTGGAATATGACATTGAATCTGTGCCAAAGAAGCATGGAACTGATACTCTTGGTCCAACTTTATTTGCCAATACTCTGTGCTCAACACTTATGTACTTGTCATTTGATATGAGGTGTAAAAATGCAACCAAAATAAGAAAATGGTATATTCACTCTTATCGATCGTACATGGATTAGAAAAGAAAAATACTAGCCTGCAGAAGATCTTCAATGTTGACCACAAGAGCACCACGCATATGAGGAACATCAAACCATTCCCATTGATTCCCAAAACACAAAGTCCCTCCAGCAATCCATATCTTTGAGATGACAACGATCAAGACCGAGACCTTCAGACAATAATCCAAGCAAGTAATAGCCCAATTCCATCATATGCTTAGAGTATACTCAATTTTTAGTATTTCCCTGCAACAATTTTGTAAAATTAATGAAACACCACATCTCAATTTTTATCACCACATAATACATATTCAATTATTGGTTGGCTTTCTAATTCATATTAAGAACATATACCTACATGATCTTGGAAATTCTTTTGGATTGGGAGGATTAGGAGCCATTTTAATTTCAATGCAATCTCTCCAATTTGCAGCTGGAACAGAAGGTCTATACAAATCAAAATTGCTAGCATGAACCACCTTTTTTGTGATATCTAGAGTGTAATACTGTTTCTTAATCTCGAGACTTCCATCTTATGGATTAGTAGAATTCCAAATGGGAAGCAGGGGATAATATAAATACTTATTACTATTTATGCACAACACTATAGTTAATATAAATTCCAAATGTCCACAAAAAAAGAAGAGGTTATAAGCAAGGAGATCTTCATGATAAGTTTCAACCCCACCTATATCCCAAAAATAGAAGGCTTATGGATGGTAGACAAGCAAAAAAAAGCAAAAACTTTCGTCACTATATTTAATTGTGTTGAGCATATAATTACGCGTAGGAATAATATCCACGACAAAAAATTTCGTCACTATAGTTAATTGTGTTGAGAACAAGGGAGTAACAAGGCACCAAGTTCTTTTATCATTGAAAGTATAATACTTGAGTTGAGCAATATTGTATCATTATCATGAGAATTTTAACATTTTGTAATCTGAAAAGACTTACTATATACTTAAAAATAAAAATAACCTTCTTTTATTTTGCACACCTTAAATTTTATACTACTCTCACTTTCTATTTTTCCTCACGGACTATTTTCTTACACTATATCTGTGGATTACTGATGAGGCAAATGTGTATCAAATTTCGCTGCTCATACTCTGTCATATATATATATATATAATATACCCGGTGACATGGCACACTCTCACGCTAAAATGAGTAATTATCTTTTATTTCTCTGTTTATTGCATTTTCAAAAATTAGTATTTAACTTCTTCCTATATTTTTGCATCTCTTAAATTGAACATTTAGATTTAGTTAAACCATTTGGTATGAAGCAAAATGTTTCCATGGAAAATATTTTCCTAGAAACTATGCTTTTGGAAAATAAGTTGGTTTCTCACTTATTTTCTCATGTTTGGTTGGTGAGTGAAAAATATTTTCTAATATTTGGTTGGTGAATGAAAAGTATTTTCTGGGAAATATTTTTCCATTTTGGCTAGACTTTCGGAGCAGAACCCGACCCTACACCTGACCCGACTTCCGACTCCTAGTCCAAGACTTGACTTCTAAATGGGGACCGACTCTCGACCTGAGATCCTACTTTCAAATCGGAACACGACCCCGAACCTAACGACCAATCTAAGATCTAATCCAACTACTGAATCAGGACCTGACTTTTGAACCAAGACCCGATGCCAACACCTAATCTAAGATTCAACCCCGACACCCTAACCTGAGACCTGACATTTGAACTACGATCTGAATTTCGGATAAGGATCCAACCCCTACACTCGATGCATGATCTGACTTCTCAATTAGGATCTGACACCCCGACAACCAATTCGGGACCCGGCCCTAACACCTGATCCAAAACCCAGTTTCTGAACTACTATCTGACCTCGATATCCAACCTCGACAATTAATTTAGAGCCCGAACTCATCACGTGATCTGGTATATGACCTCAACTCTTGACCCGAAACCCAACTCTGACACTTGATTCAGATCACCACCTCGACACCCAACCTAAAAGTCGACCTCGAATTCTTACCAATAAGTTCTCTCAAAACCAGACACATATGGATGGGCTCTTCCCTGCAACAGTGAATAAAAAAGAACTTTAAGACAAACAACATTATCTAGTGAGATAAAAATATCAATATACAGATGCAGATTCATGTGATATACCAGCGCGGCTTCCCGACAATGTCACTATAGCTTTATCAGAGAATCCTATGTTGTAAAAGACGTCCCTAAAGGGCATTAGTGAACAAATTTGTAAGTGATATGAAACATCCAAAGAATATGTTTCAAATTCAGAACACTAATTAAGTTGTAAAGCACTCTCGGAAATTACTCCAAGGTAGCTAGCAGCCGGATTAGCAATATTTACAATTTTAACTATAGGATATCACCAAGTTCAATTCAATGTCATTGTTCATAACATTTAAGATCTCTAACAAGTGGAATATATATTACTTGCCTTTACAAAATTTTCTTCCATAATAATGAACAATATGTTTACAGACGACACGGTAAGTGCATATTAGCAATAAAATCATCTACAAATAATTGAAATCCGACTTCCACATAGAAGAAAAACCAAGTAAGAATTCTTATACTTAAGTTGTTCGGACACAACATTGTGCAAGAACATTGATGAGGATAATTGAAGCAAACTTCATAGATGAAGCTCTAGTTGACATGCTGATCTCTTGCGAACTGGTTCTTTAGAGCCAGATCCTTTCAAAACTTCTGCATATTTCGCCAACTCAGCTTTATGAACATTTTCTTGGTCATGGTTATTTCCTTTTTCTTGAGGTGATTCAGCGAGGCGTTTTGACATATAATCTAATGAGCCCACAACACTATATCTCTTTGTACGTGTCGGGTAGTTTCTGCTTTCTTCTTTATTGGTTGTAGAGCCTTGATCAAATGAATGGAAATCTATAAATTGTCTGGAGATGGTGTTCTTGATCTGCTCTGGGGCCTAATAGCTCCAGTATCTACGACAGACATATCTGAACAGTACCCAGAAGAATAATAAGAGCATCTTGCTGCATTTTCTTCAGTGTTGTGAACCATTTCTGAATGATTATGATGATGGTCCTTTCCCCGTATTAGTCTCATAAGCTTACGAAAGATTTTTCTTTTGTTTGAAGTGTTAGTCTTATGGGCTGAAGAATTAGAAATAGAAGTACCATCAAACTCACCTGAATTCATAAGATGTGGTTCTTGGGAGGATAACTGGTTAGAATCAAGCTCCAAAACAGGGATTCCCCTGTCCCCTTGGTCTTCTTTAGCTGCATATTCAACAACTAGTTGCTTGGCTTTCTTACTAGATTCGGGGCTTAACGTTTTACTGAGATCCCTTGCAGTTGTTTCGCCTAGGGCAGGCTGATAGTTCCTCAGCTCATACCGCAAGTAAGCATTTATCCATTTAAGATAGGCTACTTCGTCAACATCACTGCAACGATCTTCTTGAATGTGATCAACTTCTTTTACTAATTCTTCATTTTGCTTTCTCAGCTGTAGACTTTCTTCTTTCAGTGCTTCTGCCTGTGTCAGAACAAAGGTCAACAAAAACACATGAAATAAACAATGTTGATGAATAAAAGACTTACTAATGCATTATCTTCCAGAGCAGAAATGGCCAAGAGCTGAAGATATTCCGCATAGGTCCCAAAGATGATGTCCGCATAGGTCCCAAAGACCTATGCGGAATATCTTCAGCTCTTTGCCATTTCTGCTTTGGAAGATAATGTATTAGTAAGTCTTTTATTCATCAACATTGTTTATTTCATGTGTTTTTGTTGACCTTTGTTCTGACACAGGCAGAAGCACTGAAAGAAGAAAGTATACAGCTGAGAAAGCAAAATGAAGAATTAGTAAAAGAAGTTGATCACATTCAAGAAGGTCGTTGCAGTGATGTTGACGAAGTAGCCTATCTTAAATGGATAAATGCTTACTTGCGGTATGAGCTGAGGAACTATCAGCCTCCCCTAGGCGAAACAACTGCAAGGGATCTCAGTAAAACGTTAAGCCCTGAATCTAGTAAGAAACCCAAGCAACTAGTTGTTGAATATGCAGCTAAAGAAGACCAAGGTGACAGGGGAATCCATGTTTTGGAGCTTGATTCTAACCAGTTATCCTCCCAAGAACCACATCTTATGAATTCAGGTGAGTTTGATGGTACTTCTATTTCTAATTCTTCAGCCCATAAGTCTGACACTTCAAACAAAAGCAAAATCTTTCGTAAGCTTATGAGACTAATACGGGGAAAGAACCATCATCATAATCATTCATAAATGGCTCACAACACTGAAGAGAATGCAGCAAGATGCTCTTATTACTCTTCTGGGCACTGTTCAGATATGTCTGTCGTAGATACTGGAGCTATTAGTCCCCAGAGCAGATCAAGAACACCATCTCCAGGTTCATCCAAACAATTTATAGATTTCCATTCATTTGATCAAGGCTCTACAACCAATAAAGGAGAAAGTAGAAACTACCCGACACGTACAAGGAGATATAGTGATGTGGGCTCATTAGATTATATGTCAAAACGTCTTGCTGAATCACCTCAAGAAAAAGGAAATAACCATGACCAAGAAAATGTTCATAAAGCTGAGTTGGCGAAATATGCAGAAGTTTTGAAAGGATTTCTCTCTAAAGAACCAGTTCGCAAGAGATCAGTGTCAGTTAGTTTTTATCCCGTATCTCATGGATTCTTTCCCTACAAGAGAATGAAAATATCTTCACCTTGCCAATTGTGATACTGAGCAGAGTAAGCTACTTGTTCTATCAAAGGAAAAAAAATTCCAGAAAGCAAAGCCAATCTTTTTAAGACTAACCTTTATATTCTACTTTTGACTTAGCACCTTCTACAACATTCTTATAGTTGCGTAGGATACTACAAATATTATAAATAACTTAAAGTCTCAGTTTAATACAAATAGAGTAAAGATGAAACATCATCAAAACATAGAGTAAAAGAAAATTGAAGCAAATCATGATTTATAATCCAAAGTCAGCGTCAATAAGTGATGTAGAGCTAGTATTCAAATTGAGTTTTTATTCCCACTGATTTTTTCTTGGATGCAGCAACCAAAAGTTTTGGATGGATGAAGAAGATTTGTATGCTATCACTACAGTTAATTTCACGTATGGCTAATGAATATTTAGTCAAAGAATTAATAAATTTTATATAAAATCTCATTTAAAGCCAATTTGGCTGTGTAGAGTGAAGGTTGAAGATCATTTACAATTGGTTGCCATCATCTGAGTCTAGTTGAAAGGGTAAAGCCTCAAATCCAAATTAAAAGGTGTATATTAATTGAAGAAATATTATACCTGCTCAATTGCATATTTGTTGGTTTTCTATAACTGGACGAAGTGCCTAGAAATCACGATCAAGAAATCGATCAATTCTTGATTATTCATGTCACGACCCGAGCCTACACCCTGGACATGACCGGCACTCGAGAACCATTGTCGGTCCCCAAGAGAATCCTCATCTTGGTTACCTACAAGCGAAAGACTAACTTAAGCATACATAAGCATCAAATTGAAAGAAATTCTAAATCAACACTGTATTAAATCTCAAAACTCTTTGAATATACTAAGTATTAAACATAAGTTTAAAAGAAAACTTCAGAAACTGAAAGACTCTCCAAAACTCTCTATCTATGAAGCTCTATTGTACAAGTGGATCCACTTATACCTTGTCGAGGTATAGAACATCTCAACTAAGTGGATCCACTAAGCTCTGCCGGAAGGCACTTAGGATTTATCTAAAAAATTATGATCATGTACCATTGTTGGCATACATGGTTTATAAGGAATGTGAGTTGTCTGGACTCATCCCCATATCGGTGCTCAATACTACTCCCAATAATATATACTCATGCTCAATGTTTAAAAACATACTCTTCCTCTGGTTTGAGATAATTGCTCAAACTATCCTCTTAAAAGAGGTAACTTCTTTGAAATATCTTTGAACTCATAAACTCTTTTTATAAATCAAAGTTTCTCTTTTTCTCAATGTAAAACTGATACCTTTTAGGAATACTTAGTTCCCTAATACTCTTACTCAATTCATATTTGAAAACTCCTTCTCAAAAATATATCAAAATCATATCGTGATATGATCATTGTTGACTCGAAAAGTCATATTGCATAAATATTGATGGCATATTTAGATACCATAATATTTAAACATTGATGGCATACTCGACTGTCATACTAATCATGTTTTTAAAAACTCTTTCTCAAAACTCATCTTTATTTCCTCAAAAACTCAATTTAAAATAAAAATGTTTGCTTTAAAAGATTCTCATAAATTATAACTCAAAATAGGGTTCATGCTGAAATATAGACATGGACAAATCAAACTCAAGGATCCCAATAACAATTTAGAAAACTCAATACTCAGAACTCAAGAACTCAAAACTCAGTGATACTACTCATCTCAAGAATACTCAATTAATAGGGTTCATGTTGAAATATAGACAAGAAAATGCTTCCAAAATCTCCCTCCTAAGCTTCCAAAATGGAGAAGAAAGTGAAATGGAAGAAAGGGGGCATTTTAGCCATTAATTGAATATTTGACCACGAGTTGACAATGTTGAACGAGGTTAACATTAGCAAAATTAGCTCCCTAACTTATTAAAGTCTCCGAACGGACCCTCGAGATTCATTTGAGACTCGATAAAAATAAACCAAATATGCTACCTTACTAAATTCGACATTTGCACTCAATGAAATCGTCGGATTTCTAAAAAAAGATTGTTTTGACAGAAATACCTTCCTGGACCTCTCTTAGGCCTTAAGCTCAACTTCTTGCCTAAACACCCAACTCTCAACCTAAGGCCTCGAAACCTTACCAACCACTCTACTTGCTCAAAATTGACGTTACGGATACGATGGAACTAATGGAATTCCCATCCAATGCTCAACTCAAAATGTTGACCAAACTCAACCTATCAAGAATTCTCAACTCAAGAAGAGTCAGATTATTAAAAATACACTCGATCACATTGGGGACTACACCAACCATCCTCGAAACAAAAACTAAGCATGAAAATGCTACAAGGAAGGGAATAATGGTCATTTCACAATTAAAAACAAAATTACAAACAATGAGACATTACAAGTCGATCTCCTATCAATTTTGGATCCATTATTGTCTACATCTACAGATTATCCAACATGGGTATGATTGTGATTGCTATACAATATGCCAAGTCCAAGGGCCCCTTTCAAAGTAACATAGAATTTTGTGTCAAGGCTTCCCAATGTTTGATTGTAGGCATAAACATGAATTGGTTAGCAACACTTACCACAAAAGCAATATCCAGATGAGTCGTATTAAGGTAGTTTAATTTTTCAACAAACCTTTTATATTTCTCAGGATCATTAAAAGGAACACCATCATTTTCGTAAGATGCACATTGGGAATCATTGAAGTATTGCAAGGTTTGGCTGCCAACTTTCAAATGTCTACAAGTAGGTCAAGAATAGAGATAGAAAAAGTTCCCTTCTTGCTTCTATTAACTTCTACTCCCAAAAAGCATCTTAACTGACCTAAGTATTTCTTATGAAATTTAGCATATAGGAAAGATATTGTATAATCATGTAACACTTAAGATTTGGAAAAGAAGGAAAATAATTTTTTGGATTGCAGGTTGTGTCTACTGTTCCATCTAAGGACCGTAGAAACTTCTACGAGTCGTAGATGGCAAATGTACAAAGGAGGAAATAATTTTTTGAAATCAAGTCTCACTACCCTTTTTACGGTTCACCAGGGTGGTCCGTCATTCCTTGTACGAGTCATAGATAGATCTCACATGTGAGTCCCAGACTTAGTTAAATTTTAAGGGTCAAAGTGGGGTTCTACGGTTGGTTTCTATGGACCGTAGAAATACCTATAAGATGTAGAAATGTTCCGTTAAAAAGGATAGTGAAGTTATGGTTCCACTACTTGGTCTATTATTGACTTGTATGGACCATAGAAAGTCCTACGGTCCGTAGGTCTGAATTGTAGGGCAAAGTCCGACAGTTATTTAAAGGGTCTTTTCTCTAATTGTTTTAAATCAAAACTATGTCGTTTTTCCTTCTACCTTAAGCCCTATAGAAATGTTTAAAGCCCCCAATCACCCACTTTCAACTCAATCTCCTAAATTCCTTAAAGCTCAGCAAAGTCATCCTCTCAAATTCTCTTAAGACTAAGGAAGAAAGAGAGCTACGATTCCATCCAAGTTTTCAATCCTCCATTCTTCTTGTCCTTTTTGCATTAAGGTATGTGAGTATTCACCCATGGTGTACTTTCCTCTAGGGTTGGGCATAATATGGTTTAAACTGAAAAAATTGACCGAACCAATTTTTTTTAATTTTGGTTATTTCGGTGGGTTTCGGTTTTGATTTTCAATATTTCAATTTTTTGATTCGGTTTTCGGTTTTTAGCTTTAAAAATTTGGTTAATCGAAAAACCAAAATTATATGTATATATTCTTTACCCCATTCCTAGCCAGCCCAATTATAGTTGATAGCCCACAACCTTAATTAAAATTATCAGCCCATGCCCAGCCCAAATTCCAATCAAAATTCAGAAATCCCTAAATTGATTGCCCTAAGTCCTAACATCAGATTCAGTCGTCGTCTCTCATCTCTCAATAAACGCCGCAACTCTCGTCTCTCATCTCTCAACTCTCAACTCTCATCTCTCGTAACTCGCAAGTCGTAGACTCGTTGTAGACTAGTAGTCGTTAGTCGACTCATCTCTCAACTCTCGTCTCTCAACTCTTATCTCTCAACTCTCGTCTCAGTTATGACTTACACTGCAGATCGTCTCTCAACACTTATCGTCGTTCATTGCTCCTGGCTCCTCGCTGAATGCTGAGTGCTCGTAAGTTGGATAGTCATAGGCGCAGCCCGCAACTGCTTAATGCACTTTTCGCAACTAAAAAATTGAAGGTCAGTGCTCACTGATATGTTTATATATCGCGTCTTTACTCTTAAGTCTTAACTTCATCTAGAAATCTTTATATATGTTATATTCAATTTCAAATACGAGATGAGTTAGGGACTGATCATGGAAGTATTTATGATCCTCTACCATAGAAGTTTTGCTTCTATCTATTCTGTTTAATTGTCTGTTAGTTAGGGACTGATAAGTGAGTCGGTTAGCATAGTTAGGTAAAAGACACATGATGTTTTTAGACATAGGAATTGGGATGTGTTGGTACATGTATCACTTGTGAATTCTATTGTTGTAAATTATGAATCCTTTATTGTTTTTTTAATCATTGAATGAAACTATGCAAGTATGCAACTATGTGATAATTTGTGTGATTTGTGAACTGTAATGTACTGTGTCTTTCTGAATTCTGATTGTTGTTCTTCTTGTTTTTTTTACTTTTTTATAGACGACACAAACTGGAAGTAGGGTAAGTGAAAGTGGAGCTTCAAATGAGAGCATACCTAACACCTCATCTCCCAATGAGGTTGAAGTTGATGTTGATACTTCAAAGAAAAGAAAATTCATGGAACCTAAAGCTACTTGTTGGAAGCATTTTGACAAGTTCACCGAATAAAGTGGAGCTAGTAAAGCCAAATGCAAGTATTGTGCAAAACCTTATGCAGCTTCTACATCAAGTAATGGTACATCGTCAATGAATACTCATATGAGAATATGTCCTAAATTTCCCCGTGACACCATAGATAAAGGTCAAAATCTAATTAATTTTCTACCATCTTCAACGGGAGCAAAGGAAGAGGTGATTAACAATTGGAAATTTGACCAAGCACAAAGTAGGAGAGCTTTAGCCAAAATGATAATTGTTGACGAGCTACCATTTAGTTTTGTTGAGAAAGAGGGTTTTAAAAACTTCATGAGAGTTACAGTGCCACAATTTCATATTCCTTCTCGTAGAACCGTGATGAGAGATGGTTATGAACTATACCTTGAAGAAAGACAACTTTTGAAGAAGGTTTTCAAAGAAGCATGTCCAAGAGTTTGTCTTACGACAGATACTTGGACCTCTATACAAAAAATAAACTACATGTGTCTGACTGCCCATTTTATAGATAAAGAGGGCAAAGACTGGTGATGGTGACTTTTCACATTCAAGGTCTGACGGACATGATCATTCTAAGTTCCAACAAAGGTTTTCTGGTCAAGGTTGCTCCAGTGTTCTGGCTCCTAAGTTTAACAAAGAAAATATGTCTAACCCTAAGACTCAATAAGGAAATAGTGGTGGAAATGGATCTTCGTTTCCCACATGCCAAAAGTGTGGTAAGAGTCATCTGAGAAAATGCTTGATTGCTACAGATTATTGCTTTGGTTGTGGTGAAAGTTGACATGCTTGAGGTATTTTCCATCTATAAATGACAAAGGAAAGGATGGTAGGCAAGATCCATGTAGTTGTTTGGGTTCAAGTTCTCCAAAGCAAAATTGGTTCTATGCACTTCAGACTCGTCATGAACAAGAGGGTTCTCCCGATGTTGTTACCGATATGTTCAAAGTCTTTCATCTTGATATTTATTCCTTGCTTGATCCCGGTGCCACTTTTTCTTTTGTGGCGCCCTATGTGGCTATGAGATTTGATGTTCTTCTGGATGTGCTGTTAGACCCCTTTTTTTGTCTCTACTCTTATTGGTGAATCTAATGTGGCTAAGAGAGTCTATTGAAATTGTGTCGTCTCCTTATCCTATAGAGTCACTCATGTTGATCTAGTAGAGCTTGATATGTTAGACTTTTATGTTATTCTTGGTATAGATTGGCACCATTCTTGTTAAGCTTTTATTGGTTGTAGAACCCGAGTGGTTAAGTTCCATTTTCCAAATGAGTCCATCCTAGAGTGGAAATGGGGAATTTCTATGACTAAGGGTCACTTTGTTTCTTGTCTTAAAGCCAAAAAAATGATCTCTAAGGGTTTCATATATCTTGTTTTTTGGGTTAGGGATGCGGATTTTGAAACCCCTACTCTTGAGTTAGTCCCTGTAGTAAATGAATTTCTGGAAGTGTTTCCCGGTGTTCCTCTCGAAAGGGAAATAGACTTCAGTATTGACCTTCTCCCAGATATGCAACCTATCTCTATTCCTGCTTACGGAATGGCCCCGATGAAACTTAAGGAACTGAAAGAGCAATTGAAAGAGTTTCTAGGTAAGGGTTTCATCCCATTGAGTATCTCTCCATGGGGTGCTCTCATCTTGTTTTCTCGTAAGAAGGATTGTTTCCTTCGTATGTGTATCGACTATCGACAATTGAACAAAGTCACCATTAGGAACAAGTACCCTCTTCCGAGGATAGATGATTTATCTGATCAACTCCAAGGAGCAAGCTACTTCTCTAAGGTCGACCTTTGGTTGGGTTATCACTAGTTGAGGGTGAAGGAGGATGACATCCCAAAGATGGTAGTTTGGACTTGGTATGGTCATTACGAGTTCTTAGTAATGTCGATTGGGTTGAATAACACTCCAGCCGCATTTATGGACTTAATAAATAGGGTATTTAAACAATACCTTGATACATTGTGATCTTATTTATTGATGACATTTTGATTTACTCAAGGAGTGAGGATGAGCGTGCCAATCATTTGAGGATTGTGTTAAAAGTCCTCAAGGAACAACAACTCTTTGCAAAGATTAGTAAATGCAAGTTTGGTTAAGTTATGTGGCTTTTCTTTGTCACATTGTCTCCAGCAAGGATATTAAGGTAGATCCTAAGAAAATGAATGTAGTTAAGAGTTGGCCTAGACCTCTTCCCCTTTGGATATTCAAAGTTTCTTGGATTTGGCGATTTACTTTAGAAGGTTTATGGAAGGGTTTTCTTCGATTGCATCTCCATTGACTGTATTAACCCAAAAGAAAGTAAAGTTCTTATTGCTGGAAGCTTGTGAGAAGAGTTTTCAGGAATTGAAAAATAGACTTACCTCCGCTTCGGTGTTGACATTACCAGAAGGTTTTGATGGGTTTGTTGTTTATTCTGATGCTTCAAGAATTGGGTTAGGATGTGTTCTTATGCAAATGAGAAATTCATTGTTTTTGTTTCAAGGAAACTAGAGATTCATGAAAAGAACTACCCTACCAATGATTTGGAGATAGTGGCGATCGTTTTTGCCTTAAAGATTTGGAGGCATTATTTGTATGGTGTTCATGTTGATGTCTTTACCAACCACAAGAGTTTGCAATATGTGTTCAAGCAAAAGGATCTAATTTGTTTGCCAATGTAGATGACTAGAACTCTTGAAGGATTACGACATGAGTGTTCTCTATCACCCTAGTAAGGCCATGTGGTGGCAGATGCTCTTAGTCACTTACAATGGGTAGTGTTGCTCATATTGAGGAAGATAAGCGAGATTTGGTTTGTGATGTTCATAGATTACTGATTGGGTGTTCGGTTGGTTGATTCTAATTAGGGCCGTGTTATTGTCCATAATGGTTCACAATAGTCATTTGTGTCGGATGTGAAAGCTAAGAAAGGTCTTGATCCAATTTTGATTGAAAAGAGGAAGGGCTACTTAAAAAAATCGTTGAGGCTTTCTCCAAAGGGGGAGAAGGTAACTTTCATATCAAGGTTGTTTGTGTGTTTCCAATGTTGATGACTTAAGGGAGCAAATTTTATCGAAATTACATAGTTCTTGATATTACACTCATTGAGGAGCCACCAAGATGTACCATGACTTGCGGGAGGTTTATTGGTGGAATGGGATGAAGAAGGATTCACGGAATTTGTGGCTAAGTGTCCTTATTGTCAATAAGTGAAGGTTGAGAATCAAAAGCCAAGAGGTTTGTCCTAAGATATTAGTATTCCTTCTTTGAAGTGGGAGGTTTTGAATATTGATTTTATTGTTTGTTTACCCCACACCTGCGATAACATGACTTGATTTGGGTAATTGTAGACCGTATGACAAAGTAAGCTCATTTCAATCCGTCAATTTTTATTATTTGGAAGAATACTATGCTAAGTTATACCTAAGGAAGATTGTTAGGTTCCATGGAGTGCCCCTACCCATTATCTTCGATCGTGGTACCCAATTCACTACTCTATTTTAGAAGTCTTTCCAAAAGGGCCTTGCTACTCGTACTAAGTTTAGTATGTCCTTTCATCCTCAAACCAATGGACAAGAAGAGCGTACTATCCAAATTTTGGAAGATATGTTGAGAGTTTGTGTGATTGACTTTAAGGGTGATTGGCATGATCATTTGCCTTTGATCGATTTTGTGTATAATAATATCTATCATTCAAGCATTGGTATGGCTCCATTTGAGGATCTTTATGGTAGTAAGTGTATATCTCCTATAGGTTGGTTTGAAGTTGGTGAGGTTGCTTTGATAGGTGCTAAATTGGTACATGAGGCTATGGACAAAGTTCATCTTATTGGAGAAAGGTTCAAAATGACTCAAAGCCGACAAAAGTCCTATGCTGATGTTAGAAGAAGAGATCTTGAATTTGATGTAGATGGTTGGGTATATCCGAAAATTTCACCCATTAAATGTGTAATGAGATTTGGGAAGAAAGGGAAGCTTAGTCCCCGTTATGTGGGCCCATATCAGATTATGACGCGTATTGGCAAAGCTGCTTATGAACTTGATTTGCCTAACGACTTAGCATCGGTGCATCTAATTTTCCATGTCTCCTTATTGAAGAAGTGTGTTCGTGAACTGACAACCATTGTACCATTGGGAAGTCGTGGTTTAAAAAGGAAAGTATTTCTTATGAAGAGATTCTGGTTGAGATTTTAAACCGAAAAGGCAAGAAGTTTAGAAATAAGGAAGTCGCATCCGTGAAAGTGTTGTGGAGGAATCAAAGGATTGAGGGTGCTACTTAGGAGGCCAAGGCTGACATGATGTCCCGTTATTCCTATCTGCTTCCCTTCGATCCTACTCTAGCTAAAGGAATTTAGTTCCTCATGGTTCATCCTTCTTTGTCTCATGTATCTTAATTGTTCTCATGTTTCTTCATGCATGTATACTCATTAAAACGTAATTTTGTTTTTGAGAAAGTGAGTTAACTTGACTGATTTCTCCATGATTATGTGCATTTGAGTATGATTTGCATGTTTGCCTTATGTAATGATGTTTTGATTATGTTTGATCTTGGAGTTGATGTCCTCCTTGATATTCTGTGTTTTGAATTAGTTGTATTAATGTTAGGCTATTAAATCGTTTCCCCCACCCTCCTTATGATTTCTTGAGTTCCATTCCAGGACGAATGTTCTCGAGGGAAGTTATCATAACACCTCAGATTTAGAAATAAGGATAACAATTTTTTGGGTTGCAAGATATGTCTATGGTTCCCATCTACGGATCGTAGAAGCTTCTACAGGCCGTAAATGGAAACCATAGGAAGGGGAAATAAATTTTTGAAACTAAGTCTCATTACACTTTTCACGGTTCACTAGGACGGTCCGTTATTCCTTGTACGAGTCGTAGATAGGCCTCGTAGGTGAGTCACAGACTTAGTGAAATTTTAAGGGTCAAAGTAGGGTACTGTTGGTTTTTACAAACCGTAGGAAGACCTACGGCTGTAGAAACATTCTGTCATAAAGATGGTGAAATTTTGGTCCCAGTATTTGTCTACGGTTGACCAATATGGATAGTAGAAAGTCCTACGGTCCGTAGGTCCGAACCATACGTTGAAGTCCAATAGTTATTTAAAGGGGCTTTTGGGTCTTCTCCCTAATTTTTTCAAATCAAAACTACGTTGTTTTGCCTTTTACCCTAAGCCCTATATAAAGGTCTTAAACCCCAAATCACCCACTTTCAAATCATCTCCTAAATTCCCTAAAACTCACCAAAGTCTTCCTCTCAAATTCTCTCAAGGCTATGGAAGAAGAAGAAGATCTAGGGTTCCATCCAAGTTTTAAATCCTCCATTCTTCTTAAGCAACCTCTAGTCCTAAAGTGTGTGCCCCCGTATGATTATCTTAAATTACCTAGCTAGTGGATCCAATATAGCAAAACATGATATGTACAAATTCTACCTTGGCAAGTGGTTTCCCCTTCTTTCAGTATGAGGGATATACCAGATTCCATGATATAGCTCTCATGGTCTTATTGTAGGTTAGAGCTAAAAATCTCACGAAAATGACTATGTTTTCTTCAAAGCTTTTCTTATGTCCTTTACTCCGAATGCATTGACAATATCCTATAATTTCCATGTTTTATTTCCTTCTGTTAAAATGTCAAATTATTCATCATATCTATATGTTTTAAACCATTTATACTATTACGTTCACGTTTATTCATATTATCCCACACTTAGTACATTCCATGTATTAATGCATACTTGTGCCTATAGTATCTGATGAATGTAGCGTTCAACGTTCTTACTCCGTACACTCATGGCTAAATATCACTTGGGTTGTTCAGTTGATTGATGAGTCCTCATTATCCGAGGACCGAGACACCGTTTAGCTTTGTCTTTTCATTTCAAACTTTATAGGTGATCTATGGGTTAGTCTCAATCTCTTTCCATATGATGTATTCGATGGTTTTAAGATTTATGTTAGACTTATGCTTTGTTAGACTTTTGATATATTAAATGCTTTCTTTCAAGTCTTTACTTTTATTATCTTTTATGATGTATTGTAGGTGGATTGTTTAGGGCATCTTGGGATCTTAAATGTCATGTTACACCTATGGTGTACCCTAGGGTCGTGACAAATTACTTCTTGTAATGACAATGTCATCAAAATATACAACAAGATGGATATTACCAATTGCTGATAGAAAATTGAGTGATCACATTTGCTCATTTTAAACCCAAATTCACTACCTCACTGAACTTGCCAAACCAACCCTGAGGACTCTACTTCAAGCAATACAAGGACTTCTTCAAATGACGGACATTCCCATACTCCCATTGGTAAAGAAAACTAGGTTGTGCTCCATTTATAGTTCCTTTCGAAGATCAACATGAAGAAAAGTATTCTTGATATCCAATTGATGTAAAGGCCAACTCTTTGAACCAGCTAGAGAAATGAATAAGTGAACTGGAAAGAGTATAGCAACATGAGAAGGGGTCTCTGAATAATCCACTCCATATGTTTGAGCATACCCTTTAGCCACAAGCCTGGCCTTAAGAATACTTTCCTACAGGGTAATCTTCAAGAGGAAGTATATATGGAGCACCTACCTGGTTTTCTTTCTCAAGGGGGTATGGGAAAGTCTGTCATTTAAAGAAGTCTTTGTATGGCTTTAAATAGAGTCCTTGGGTTTGGTTTGGCAAGTACAATGAGGTATTTCAAGAGTTTGGGTTGAAAATGAGAAAATCTAATCACTTAGTTGGCAATCAACAACTGGCCCTATCCTTCTTGTTGTATATGTTGATGATATTGTCATCACATGAAGTGATTGTACGGGGATTTCTTCCCTTAAGTCTTTCTAGCATGCTAGGTTTTATAAGAAATACTTAGGTCAGTTAAGATACATTTTGGGAGTAGAAGTAGTAACAACAAGAAGGGATTTTTTCTATCTTATAGAAAGTATATTCTTGACCTACTTGCAGACACCGGAAAGTTGGCAGCCAAATTTTGCAATACTTTAATGGTTCCCAACGTGCATCTTACAAAAGATTATGGTGTTCCTTTTGATGATCCTGAGTAATACAAATCTAATTGGGAAATTAAATTATTGTGACTCGTCTTGATATTACTTTTGTGGTAAGTGTTGTTAGCCAATTCTCGTATGTGCTTACTATCAAGCATTTGGAAGACTTGACACAAATTCTATGTTACTTGAAAGGTGCCCTTGGACTTAGCATATTGTATATCAATCACAATCATACCCGTATTACGTGTTCTACATATGCGGAGTATGTTGGATCCAAAATTGACAGGAGATTGACTATAGGCTATTTCATCTTTGTTTGAGTTGATCATCTTTGTAACAATAGTTTGGTCATGATCAATATATATGCTCTAACTTTAGGGGGAATATTATAGAATATGTATATAGACTTCATTCCTAGTAAAGCACATAGCCTTATTTATATAGCAGATTTATAGGAATTTGCAGATTTGTAGGAATTATCTTTTATTTCTTTCCTAAGATAGCACACAATCTATTATATTTATGCATTATTTACCTATTGGAATAAATAATCTTCTTCCATATGATTACAATATTTAATTGTTTTGGACCTAACTATAAGCTAAGAGATGAACTACAATAAACAAAGACAGTCATAATGCAATAATAGGAAGGACATCACAGTATTCCATAGAGTTCCAAGTAGCCATGCATGCATACAGAGGAAGTTTTAAAATGTGAAGTGACAGCTATGAAGTTTCCATTAACATTAAACACAAAGAGGGTAAGAATAAAATTGTTACCATACTTTAATATTTATTTTTCTAGTTAAGAGCTCTGTGGTTATGCTAGTCTTACAGAGTATAAAGTATTAAGTATCATATTTGGATGGTGCGCAGGGATTTTGGGTGGCATTGTGCACACCTTCTAAGGTGGAAAATTGCAACAGTTGGTGTGTTTTTCAAAATCCTCAGAACGAAAATATATTGTATGGGAAAGAACTTGACATTTCAATAAAAGGAAAAGAATGCCATATCAAAGTAGTGGGGCATTATTCTTTTGTAAAGAACAAACAAGGTGATTCAATAGGAAGATGGTAGAATTTGGGGTAGAGCGTAATGCGAGACTTTCATGGGACAGTAATAAAGTGAAGTTTGTGCAAGCAGGAATACATGTTACCTGGATGATCCTTAGCAGGTGTGGATGGTGCATTGGAAGAAGTAGAAGCCTACGTTGGTAATCTGAGAATTTATTTTATTGTAACGCCTGCTGATTTAATGATGGGTTGATGAAAAGAACTAAGATGAGAATTAGGGTTCCAGAATTCGTTCCATCAAAGGCTTTCAAATTTAATTCACTATTCAATTTAGGTCGTTCTTTTAGATAGATGGAGAAGATGGAAACATCAGTTGAAGGAGTTTGCCATGAAGGAAGTGATTTGAAATCCACGGGATCAGAGGTCAGGAAAATTAGATCTATATGAATTGATCTTACTCATCAATTACCATCGATAGAGAATCGGGACTGCCAACATTTTAGGATCTCCTTTCCTTTGAGTTTCTATCTTTCTTTATCCATTAGACTCTCTGGTACTACTTGTTGTATATTTTTGGTTTAAGGACACAATCAATTTCTCACAACTTATATTTTATTATTGTAAAGTAAGGATTCACTTTGGTCCTACAATTGTTACACACAATATTTCTTGCAATCACACTCTATCAACTCTCTCCTATTTCTCACTCACTTGTTGTTTGCTATCTTGCTTACATGCTTTGAGAACTTACTTTCTTACTTGGTACCAATAAATATGGACCACCTCTATTTATAAGAGGTGATGGAAGAATCTAAAGAGAGATACATACTACTCTTTTCTAGAATATTCCTAGCTATCCTTTTCTAGAACTACTTTTTCTAGAATATTTCTAGACTTCTCTCTCTAGAATACTCATTCTAGAGATCTTCCTTCAATTCTCTACAACTCTGAAATATTCTACATTTTTTTTGGACTCGTCTTAAATAAATAATTAAGTTGGTGATGAATGATAAAATAATAACTATTACTGTAGTTGAGTGATCGACTGAGAAATCAACTCACTAATAGAGGAAATCAAATTGAATCCTTTCAGAGAAGCCCCTTATATTTTTATCTAAATATGAATAGCACTATTGGAAAAAAGAGAACTTGCTCACGAGTATCATGAAGAGAGAACTAAAGTTAGCTTGAATACACAAGCCTAAGTAAACCTCCAAATCTAATGAATTTGAAAACAGGAAATGCAAATGCAAAAGGAGGGATATGCAATGATTAGTTAATTCACAATAATTATAAGATCACCCAAAGATAGTCAATACATACACACACATCTTGGAATTAATACTATAAGTGAAACAACAAATGGAGAACTCACTCATGCATATAATTAAGTCATAAGATTGATTTTAAATGAACTAATTAAGTGAACAAAAGGAAAAGAAAAAAAAAGAATTACTAATTGAGTGTACAATAGATAACAAAAGAGACTAACCATATCGAAAAAATGATGGCAGTTCTCATTTTGTATCAATGACAATGGAAGACTAATATCAATAAATATACAATTACCTTGAGCTCTAACTCTGAGGAATTTGAATCACTTGTCTCATGACAAGCTCCTTCAACTATGGTTGTCACCTTGTCCATCTATTTAAAACGACAACCTATATTGAAATTTCAAAAAGAAATTTGGAGATATTCTTGCATGTATTTTCAAGATAAAAAATTAATTGGTATACCTACATGAATAAATATTATTTGTATCAAATCTTGAACATATAAATCAAAGATATAAATAAATTTAGTTTGTATGCACCAATTAATTCAAAGTTATTTGATACAAAATCTAATATATTTGATGCAATAGCAATGACATGATAAACACACACTAATATATACACTCCATTTTAGTGAATTAAGTTTGAAAGCCTTTAATGGAATAAAATTTAGAACCCTAATTCTCAAATTAGTTCTTTTCATCAACCCAGCCTTAAATCAACAAGTAATACAGTCAAATAAATGCTTGAACAAGCTCAATGAACCGACCATATAACATATAACAATTGATTTGAAGCTATTTAGGGTTTTCTAAGAGAATGTACCTTAATTGGAAAGGTATAAAAGCTGAAGCTTAAAAAAAAATCCAAAATTCACTTAAAATCGTGATAATACAATCAAGCTTGCCAAATTCATATCAGATCTAAATAGAAGTCATTCAAAATAATTTAAAATCCAAATTATGATTTTTGATGGCACCGATGATTTTGATACACCCAAAAAATAAACTTCATTGATAATAAAATCAAAGATTTAACCATAATCATAGTAAAATTATAAGTAAAACAAAACCCAAAAAAAGTACAAAAAAAGAAAAGAAACAACAACCAAAAAAAGAAAAAGAAAAAGAGAAACACAAAATTAATAAATGACATCACAAAAAGATTTTCATTTCAAGAGAAATCATAAATACAATCACTAGTAAAGAAACCAACAAAAACGAAAAGGAATTAGATTAAAACATCTAACTGGAAAAAAAAAATCAAAAATAAAGAGAAAAGATATACCTTTCACCTAAATTGAGATCTCATATTAGATGAAGAACAAGCTTGATCCAAAACTAAAGCAACATTACTAATGACCCAAAGCAAAGATGTTGATTCATCCAAGGCGGGAGCATTTCAGGTTATCAGGTGAAAGGAAAGGGGAGCTAAGTGGAGTGACGGATGACGAAACCCTAATCTAAAGGGACATGTATATAGGGAGAAAGTTGAGGGCTTGTCGGGCATGGGCTGGCCTTTTACTTTGTTTTTTATTGGATTTGGGTAATAGGCCCAAATTAGAGATGTATTGATTTCCTAATTTATTTAAAACAAATTACTTTCACCCAAAAAAAGAAAGAGATCTCAAGATTAGAACAACACCCACTTTTCAACATAAAATGAAGAACTAAAAACATCCAAATTAATTCGAATGGATTTAAGGTTGAAATAAAGAGAAAACCCTAAGATTTATAGAGAGAGTGAGTGAAACACTCGAACAAATGATAGAGAAAGTATGACATGTGAGAAAAATAAATTTAAGACAACATTTTTCCTACAAAAAAGAGTCCTAAATGTGATTAAAAAGTTATTTTAAGTATTAAATAATTAATGTAATCATATTTTATTATTTATTTTTTTGCAATAAAAAGGAGTAAATAGATAATCATCAGTGAAAATGTGAAGAAAAATAACAATTAAAAGCTGGTTTTCTTTAAAAAGATGTAAAAATTTAAAACTTTATTAATTATTACCTACATTAACTATTTTGTAGTAAAACTGGCACATGTTGTCATGTCTCGAGCGTACACCTTGGGGGTGGCCAACATTCAGAATCATTTTTTGGCCTGACTTACTACTATACGAAATATTATGACACTATGCGAAAGTTTTTAAAAGATAAGCATGCAATAAGTTTAGAAAACAAACTCAAAAACTTTATAAATGAAATAAAATCTTAATAATAAATATATTTGTAAAACAACTGAACTATAACTCAATTGACTCATCTATGAAGCCTTTGACATGCTAAAGTTAGGTTGTTGGGATAAGACCTCCGGCTACCTGAATACTCTACTCATTGTTGAGTTTTAGCAAGGTGTGAATGGGAAATAAGAAGAGAAAATGGAAAAGTGGGGGAACCAATTTTGGAGGGAAAATGAAAAGTCATTGCAAAGTGCAAATGAAAAGTCATTTCTCCCATATTGGTAGAAGAAAGGAAATTGTTGTCCTTATATTAGGAAACACTTCCTTTAATTCTTAAAGGGTTAAGAAGAAGGTTCCCCCTCGCGTCGTCATCGTCGCTCGCTCGACTTCGGCTTCGGCTTAGGATTTGGATTTGGATTTGGCAAATGAATTTAAAATTCGTGTGTAATGGTAAAAACGTTCTGAAGGGACCTGTTCCTTCCGAAAAGTTGTTACTTTTCCCAAAAGACACAACATTCTTGAAAAAATGGGTCTGAACAGATTTGTCTAAACAGACGCGTTCCTTGCTGCAACTGGCTATAAATAAGAGGTATTTTTTATTTTTCAAACACTGAAAATTTTTCCTCTCTGCATACAGTTTCTTACAGAAATAAAATTGTCGATCGACTGAGTCTGTGTGTGCTCTCATTGCTGTTCTTGCGTTTGCTGAAATTATTGAAGTTTGAGGTACCACTACTTCTCTAATAGGTTAATCCGTTTTATGTTGGGAGGAATTAATCGGGAACCTCAGGTACAGTGAGGGGATTAAATTTCTTAAGAAAACACAGTGGTTTCTGTGGACTTGGATTACTTACATTCTGTCTATTTCATCTTTTTTCTGTTTTTGTATTTTTTACTAACCTGAATACGAAGAAGATAACAATCTTAAGAAATTTAATATTTTCTGTATTTGAGGTTTCTAGAGAATAAAACCTTTATGGTTTTCTACTATGTTTGAATTTTTAAAATTCATTCGATTAACGATTAAAAGAACATAAACTTTATTGTTAAATCAGAAACAGGCTGTGTAAGGATTTATTCTTTATTGTTAGTATTTCACATACTAAAAATTGTCTGTTAGTCAAGTATATGCTAGAACAGTGAGTGTTGCAACAACATCGTTTGCACACAATCGTTCAACTGCTACACTAGCAGCGGCTGAGAAACCTGCAAAGTCTTCTGGAGTCGACTTCAAGAGATGGCAGCAGAAGATGTTCTTCTATCTGACTACGTTGAGTCTGCAGAGGTTTATTAATGAGAACGTTCCTGTAATGTAGGATAAAACTATGGCTGAAGAACGATTCTTGGTAACAGAAGCATGGACACATTTAGATTTTTTGTGTAAAAACTTACCTTCTCTTGGATCGACAAAGAAAATTGATCAAACATGTAAGGGAGATAATATGAATTTGGCAGAAAATAGATGATGTGATTTGCATTAGGATATTGCAATGATTTAAAGCACAAGAGAACTCCAAGGTTGTGCTTGATGAGTGACTTTGTGAGTGGAAAAGTCAATTTGAAGAGGAGTTGTGCGAAAGTAGAATAAATTTTAGTGAATATCATGCCCATGGAGCCCAATACAGTTGGTTTTGAACCCAGGGATGAGGATATCAAGATCTCCCAAAAGAAGAGGAATATGTCTCAAGGAGGTGGTTGCATGTCACGCCCCGAGCCTACATCCTTGACGTGGCCGACACTCGAGAACCATTGTTGGCCCCAAGTGAACCCTTGGCCTGGCTTACTTACTTAGCAGAAAACTCTAGGCATTATTACAATGATCAAATGCACTTAACTAAACTGAATAATAAGATACTGAGAATGTTTAAAGAGTCAAACATTCAAACTAGCCAAGATGGAAACTCAAACCTCAAAACATAAGCCAATAGTAAAGTAGTGACAAATGGAATAACTAACTGACTATCTATCTATGAAGCCTCTAAACAACTGAGATGGATATCGGGCTAGGCCCACGACATCCTAATGAACTAAAGCTAATACTGAAAGCAATAAAAGGATCCTCCGAAAAGCTAGGAGGCTCACCACAAGACTCTGCTCACTGGATCAACGGTGCGCTGGATGCCGATCCTAGTTACCTCTGTCTGCATCATAACACGATGCAGGCCAACTAGCATCAGTACATTGAATGTATGAGTATGCGAGCTGGAATTCTAAATACAACATAGGCTTGAAAGGAATCTGAAGAACTTACTTGGCTCAACTCAACTCAACATAACTAAACTCATTTCAATATAAAGCAGTTTAAAACAAGTGCAATATAAATAAAAGTTATTTATAACATGATGTCAACTCTGTGTGTATGCAATAATATGACATATCTCTGAAATGTATGAAAAAATACAAAAATAACTATGTATATAAAAAATACAATTCCTGTTGTGGGAGTTTCTCTAACCGACAACCATCACTTAAGAGCTATAGTGATGATACAACACTTTACCTCACGCTGCCAAGGACCATCCTATAACTTGCCAAGGGTATAAGACCTAACTCACTAAGTGGATCCACTAGTCTATGCTAAAAAACATTAAAGGATTCATCTAAAAAGTATGACCCTTTTCTACCCATGATGGCTACATGGTTTATGGGGGTTGTGGGTTCTGTGAACGCTCCCCCATATCGGTGCTCAATACTACTCCCAAAAATATGATATTAGCTATTATGTTTAAAAACATACTTCTTCTGTGATTTGAGATTATTGCTCAAAAACTTAGCTCAAAGGCTATCTTGGAAATCAAAGTTTCCCCTCTTGCTTCATTTAGAAAGCCATTACTCTTTTCTGAAAACTAGCCCGAAGGCTCTTTGGAAATCGAGGTTTCCTTTCTTGTTTAAATGTGAAAACATTTTAAACCCTTTGGGAATACATAGTCCCCATATACTTTTGAAGAAATAAACTTCAATCCTTACTCTTTACTCTTTGCTCAACTTGAACCTTAAGTCTTAAAACAAAGTTAAAAGCATTTGCAAAAGACTTCTTGAAAAGACTCGAAGAACTTCCTAGACTTGGCTCTTGACTTTCCTTGAATTTGAATTTATGGATTCAAGGTTATGATTCATGTTTCTGGATGATCTCTAGATGTTTAGAAGTCATTTAGAGTAGTTAGAATCAATAGGAAGCGTTAATACACTTTAGAGAGGCTTAAACGGACTGAATGACAAAAATTAGGTGAAAAACGACGATCCGAGAGCATCCGGGGCGCGCCACGCCAGACCCCAACTTTCTAGGGCTCACTTTGGGTGCACTGCAGGCACGCCGCCCCAGCCTCCTGGGTCTATGGGGGCGCGACGCGCCTGGCCCTCCCCAGGTGTGTCTAACAAGTTTTTCAACTCATTTTCTGATCCTAAATCATTTTAATTCGAATCTTTTTTCCAAATTCACTTTAGATTCATGTACCCAAATCATATATACAAACTCTAACCCAAACAACTCAAAGAAACAACACTCAATCATCAAGAAACTCCTTAAACCCAACTCATATTCAAGAACAAAATCAATTCAATAACAACTATCAAGAACATCAAATTCTCAATGTTTTTAGGACGAAAATACACTGAATTAAACATGCTTGGCATGTGGGTTAGCCCAACGCTATGTGTTCTCACATACCTTGTAGGGATCACCCCCGATGAAATCCACAAGCTAAACTTCGATGATCTTGACGAATCTTGCTTCTCTTCTCCTTTCTCCTCTTCTTCTCTATTCTCTAAAACCCTAACTCAATATTGTAAAAGCGTAAACTGAATCCTATCAGTTTAGACCCCAATTAATTAAACAAAAACGAAATAAAATAATTGGTTAAGGAAAATACCAAAACACCCTTTAAAAATCCGGATTGGACATTTCCTTATTTGAACAACCCAACTTCCAATGGACATAACTTACTCATACAAACTCGGAATCATGCAAACTCAGCGGCGTTGGAAAGATCATTCCAAGAGATTTCCAACCATATCTAGAAGTGCTCCTAACTTATCCTGAGCTAGAAATTATGGCCGTTTGAAATTGACCAAAAACTCATTTTTTCATAATTTAAGTAAATTTCCAGATTTTAATTCTTTCCAAAAATGACCATTTCCAACTATTGGCTTCTTCCTATTTATTTCAAATTGCGAGATATTACATTGTAGGTAAGGGATGAATAACTTCGATGGTAAGATGTTTAAAGGATTGAAGGTGTATAATCAAAATCGAAAAGCTATGACAAGCTCTATGGAAATTGAAGTTATTGATTCACATCCAAGATAGAATGTATTTAACAGAGAACAACGTCATCTGCAGAATGATAGCAAAAGTGTGAAGATTAAAAATACAAGAGATAAGGTCTCTGGAGTAACTAGAAAGAAACATAAGCAGCAAGTTCAAGTTTTCAGTGGATATTCTCTTCAAATCCTCTTGAACGGAAAAAAACAGTAGTGTTGGCACTAATTGATTTGGTGCTAATATTCTATTTCAATCATCATATGTTACCATAAGTACAATAAAAGTTGAACATCATTTGAGGAAGAACAATGAATAATCGCATGGAATATAAAAGGACTCTGATTTGAGCAATCTTCTCAAAGATAGACATGTCTCTTCTCATATGATCAATGTGGTTGCAAAGAAGACTTTACAAAGAGAAATTTTATCAAAAGGGATAGATGTTGTACAAATGTCGATTGGTATGGGAATGGTGACTTCTCAGCCAATGAAGAAGATATCTTCTAAAGAGAAGTTAGATCAAACTTTAAGCAACTTTAGGGGTGCTAAAAAACATGTTGAAAATGACAATCCAAAGCAAGAGCATGCCAAATTGGTCATTGATGCTACAAAAGGGAAATAATAGTGGTAATGTTCTTAAGTCAAATGTGGTTGAGTTGGATTACTTTAAGAAAACGAGTGAACATTATTAAAGATAGTTAATTTTTCCTGAGTCAAGTCGCTCTTTAGGATGGTTCACTCTTTCTAGGAAAGAGCGAACCGACTCAGGCACAATTGTCTGACGTATAATAGGGTTCATTCTTTTTCTTAAAGATTGGTATGATTCAACCACATTTGACCTAAGAGGATCACCACTATTATTGCTCTTCTATAGAGTTAATGGCCACTTAATTGGTATGCTCTTTCTTGGAGTGTGTCATTTCCTACATGTTTCTAAGCACCCCTAAAGTTGCTTAAAGTTTGGTCTAACTTCTGCTTAAAAGAAATCTTTTTTCTCTGGCTGAGAAGTCACCATTCCCATACCATTCCACATTTGTACAACATCTATCCCTTTTGATAAACTCTCTTTGTAAATTCTTTTCTGCAACCACATCCATATGATAAGAGGCATGTCTATCTCAGACCAACTTCCTCAAATTAGTGTCCCTTTCTTTTCCATGTGATGATCCATTGTTATTCCTCAAATGACGTTCAACGTTTATGGTACTTATAGAAACATGTGATGATTGAAAGAGAATATTAACATCGGATCCTTTAGTTCCAAGACTACTCTGTTTCCCTTCCAATGTTCGAAGAGAACATCGCCAACAACTTGAGTTTGTTGCTTATATTTCTTTCTACTTACTCCAGAGTCCTTATCACTTCTATTAGTAATTTTCACACTTTTGCTACCACTCTATAGATGACTATTGTTCATTATCAAATACATTCTCTCTTGGATGCAAATCAGTAACTTCAATTTCCATGGAACTTCTTATAGCTTTTTTATTTTAACTAAACACCTTCGATCCTTTAGGCATCTTACTATCTATATTATTCATCTCTAACCTACAATTATCTTCTTCTTGAGACATATTTTCTTTTGGAAAATCTTGATATCCTCATCCTTAGGTGCAACACCAATTGTATCGGGCTCAACAATCATGGTGTCCACTAAACAATTTTCTACATTCGCACTATTCCTCTTCAAATTAACTTTTCCACTTAGAAAGTTACTCATAAAGCGCAACTTTGGAGTTCTCTGATGCTTTAGATTTTTTGCAATATCCTCATGCAAATCACATCGACTTTTTTTTGCCTAATTTACGTCATCTCCCTTAGATGTTTGATAAGTGATTTTACTCAATCCAAGAGGATGTAATCCATGAACCTTCACATTACTCACATTAACATTATTTTCTTTGCTTGCAAGCCCAAGGACTCTTTCAATTTTGAGAGCCTTTTCCTTTCTCTAACTTAATATCACTTTTCTATTCTATGAATTATTTCACTATCAATACCATCTTCACATCGTCTTTCATGAGGAACTACTTTTCCATTTCCATCATTTAAAGGAATTGGCTCAGTATTTGTTCTAATGTTCAACATCTAACAACTATTTCTAAAATCAAAACCAACATATCAATTCTGCCTGCAATATATAAATAAGTGCAAAATATAAAGATTGTCTTCAATGATCTAAACTTTCCCGGGGTGTTTGTTTTTATTCCTTGAGTTGAGCATTACTTAGATAATATCACCTCGGTAGCTGCATTAGTAGAGCCAGTGCGCATAGACGCTTCACCAATTTGTCTCTTTCTCTTTCATCAGTTATAACCATATGAATGCAATTGCCACACCACCATCATTGATATTTTGGAATGTCTAGACGAGGAAGTTACTCCTTGGAGTTACTGCCTTATCCAAAAGGTGAACAAATAATCATATCCTTCTTTGTAATTTAAACAATATATTGATTGTATCACAAATAAAAGACCAACAAATATATTGGATTATTTCTAATCCAATGGAGGAGTTAATTTCTCAAGTGGTCGCTCAACTACTAGTTATTATCTCAGAATTAATCACTTGCTTTATTGAATAATGAAATCATTAAGAAAGATGACTATGTTGGATGTATTTGGTGACATGCACTGTCAATTTCTCATAACTTGAATTTTATTATATCAATGTAAGGACATGCTTTAGTCTTAGAATCTTGATCACTCACTTGTTACTTGTTCCAACAACATTCTTTACTAGAACACTCACTCTTGTTTGCTATCTTGATTTATTTATTTCTTGCTTTCTTACTTAGTTACATATCAAATGGACCACCTCTATTTATAGGAGGTGATGGAAGAATCTAGAGAGATACATACTACTTACTCTCTTATAGAATTTTACTAGATATCTTTTTCTAGAACTACTTTTTCTAGAACATTTATAGACTTGTTTTCTCTAGAATACTCGTTCTAGAGATCTTTCTTCAATTCTCTACAACTCTGAAATATTCTAGATTTTTCTTAACTTATCTTAAATAAATAATAATTTTTGATGAATTCTTAATACTCCCCCTCAACACCACATTAATGTTTTCTTTGTTTTCGTTGTGATATATTCCTAAACCTCTGCAAAAATCATGACATCCATGCCCTTTGAGAATCTTCATCTTTGTTGGATTATTCTGATCCCTACTCTTTGAAGCTTATTCAAAGGTAGTAATCTCTTTAATATTGACCACCTCTGCTAATGTTGCATCAATATATTTGGCATTTGAGCATTTCACTCGTGCCATCCTTTTTAGTTAAGGTTGCAAAGATTCTTGGAGTCTTTCTTGCAACTATTCTAAAGTTTCATGTACTCTAGTTTTCCATGGACTCTTCTTTTCACATTTTGAAGATATATTCTTTGTATGTGAATTATATTATTCACATACCTCTTGTTCTAGTTCTGCCTCACTTCCTTGTCCTTCTTCTTCAAGTTTATATTGTAGCTTTCGCTCCAATTCATTTTTAATCTGGCGCAGAAACTTCTTTGAACTACCATGTTGGTGCTTTATCCTCTACGGCATAAGTTATTACAGATGGCATAACATATATTAACTGTCACTCTAACAACTTGAGATAGTTGCTTTTGAGAAACTATCTGAACATAGATTGCACTTGCAAAGAAGAGGAGGAGCTTAGTACCTTGTCACTGTAACAAAAAAGAGGAGATTGCACTTGCAACTTTAAGTGAGAAACTAGTCAATTATGAAAATGACTAGTGATGAGAAAAAGTTCATCAACATGAGCGAGTACAAAGGCGGTCAAGTAGTGGTGACCGCAAATAATTCAAAAAGGCCAATAACCCATATTAGCAAAATGATGTTCGTGTCACATCAGAGCTCAGCACGAGTGGAATATAAAGGGACTTTAATTTGAGCAAGCTTCTCAAAGATAGACATGTCTCTTCTCATATGATCAATGTGGTTGCAGACAAGACTTTACAAAGAGAAATTTTATCAAAAGGGACAGCAGTTGTACAAATTCGATTTGTATGGGAATGGTGACTTCTCAGCCAATGAAGAAGATATCTTCTAAAGAGAAGTTAGACTATACTTTAAGCAACTTTAGGGGTGCTTAAAAATATGTTGAAAATGATAATCCTATGCAAGAGCATGCTAAATTGGCCATTGATGCTACATAAGGAAAATAATAGTGGTAATGTTCTTAAGTCAAATGTGGTTGAATTGGATTACTTTAAGAAAACGAGTGAACCCTATTAAAGACAGTCAATTGTTCCTGAGTTAGGTCGCTCTTTAGGATGGTTCACTCTTTCTAGGAAAGAGCGAACTGACGCACGCACAATTGTCTGACGTATAATAGGGTTCGTTCCTTTTCTTAAAGATTGGTATGATTCAACCACATTTGACCTAAGATGATAACCACTATTGTTGCTTTTCTATAGAGTTAATGGCCAATTAATTGGTATGCTCTTTCTTGGAGTGTGTCATTTCCTACATGTTTCTAAGCACCTCTAAAGTTGCTTAAAGTTTGGTCTAACTTCTGCTTAAAAGAAATCTTTTTCTCTGGCTGAGAAGTCACCATTCCCATACCATTCAACATTTGTACAACATCTATCCCTTTTGATTAACTCTCTTTGTAAATTCTTTTCTGCAACCACATTCATATGATAAGAGGCATGTCTATCTCCGACCAACTTCCTCAAATTAGAGTCCCTTTCTTTTCCATGCGATGATCCATTGTTATTCCATAAATGATGTTCAATTTTTATGTTACTTATGGAAACATGTGATGATTGAAAGATAATATTAGCATCAGATCCTTTAGTTCCAAGACTACTCTCTTTCCCTTCCAAAGTTCGAAGAGAACATCACCAACAACTTGAGTTTGTTACTTATGTTCCTTTCTACTTACTCTAGAGTCCTTATTACATGGAAAAACCCAAGGGTTTTGTGGTTCCTGGTAAAGAAAAGGAAATGTGTGAACTTGTTAAGTCACTTTATGGACTAAAACAAGCACCTAAACAATGACATAAGAAATTTGACCAAACTATGTTGGTAAATGGATTTAAGAATGATAGAAGTGATAAATGTGTTTACATTAAAATCACAAGGTCATTGTTTGTTTGTATATTAGTGATATGTTGATCATCAATAGAGACACTGATGACATAAATGTTACTAAATATATGCTAGAAATCAACTTTGATATGAAAGATTGTGGAGTTTCTGATGTGATCTTAGGTATAAGAATCCTTAGAACTCCAAGATGTTTAGCATTGTCACGGTCTCATTACATTGAAAAATTACTTGACTAGTTCAAATATTTGGATTTTAATATTGTCAAGACTCCAATAATGTGAGTTTTGCACTTCAAAAGAATGAAGGTGAAAGTGACTCACAATTGGATTATGCTAGAGTATTAGGAAGTATGATGTATATCAAAAAATGTAAGCGATCACATATAGCATGTGTTATTAATAAACTGAGTCGGTTCACGAATAATCCCAATCAAACTCATTGAACGACAATGAAAAGTGTTTTGGGGTATTTAAAGCATACTCAAAACTATGTCTTGCATTATAACAAATATCCTACAGTATTGAAAGGATATAGTGATGCAAATTGAATCGTCGGGATCAAATGAAGTAAAATCCATGAGTGGATATGTATTTACTCTTGGTGGTGGAGCAGTCTCTTGGAAATCTTCCAAAAGACATGTATCACTAGCTCTACAATGATCTCTAAGTTAGGTGCTCTAGATAAGGGCGTTGAATAAGTTGAAAGACTCCAGAATTTCTTGATAGATATTCTTTTATTGTCCAAACCTTTGGCATCAGTATGCATAAACTTTGATAGTCAAGATGCAATATATAGGGCATGGAGCATGATGTGTAATGAAAATTCTCGTCATATAAGACATAGACATGATACCGTTAGAAAACTACTCTCTAGTGGAATTATCACAATTGACTATGTAAAGTCAAAGGATAATGTGTCAAATCCACTTACAAAAAGGCCTAACTAGAGAGAAAGTTGAAAGATCATCTAAGGGAATGGATTTACGGCTTAGGACAAGTCATCATGGTGGTAACTCTATCTAGCAGACTGGAGATCCCAAGAGCTAGATTCAAGGAGAAAAAAAAAGTTGTGACTAACGGTTCAGCATTGTCAACCAACTCAATCCATTCTCATGATGAAGACAATGCACAAGAACTAGGATACAACATTAAGGCTTGTTAATGAGTTAATAAAGCTTAAAGTTTTTAATGATTTGATAAGTTTGGTAGATTTGGCCAAATAGTGTATCTACGCGATAACACGTTTAGAAATCACCTATGTGAGTGTGAAGTGTAAGCCGCTTCAAAGAGAATGATTGTCAAAAGCCCATCTCTCTATACACTCATGAAACCAGGATGTGTTCATGGCTGAAACGAACACAACCGTAAGAACCATAAATGGTAAAGGGTTAATTATGTGACATATAGTTGTCTAGGTATACATCAAATCTCGACAGTTCAAAGATATAGCATCTACTGATTGACCGAGTATATCCGACATATGTTCATTACAGAAAGTCCAAGGGGAAACCTACTTATCCAAATGCAATTAATTCTTGCTTGTAAAGTACACATACTTGTCCGTTTCTTTGTCTTGGAGCCATTCCCCATTCATGCGGGGGATTGTTGGGTTTATGAAGAGTTATGACTTTTATGAAAAGTTGCGACTTTTATGAAGAGTTGTGATTTTTACGAAAAGTTGTGACTTTTATGAAAATTTATGACTTTTATGAAAAGTTGTGACTTTTATGAAAGGTTGTGACCTTTCCGAAAGATTGTGACTTTTCCAAAGGTTTGTGACCTTCCCAGTAAGGCACAATAAGAACCTTTTCACACTACCCTTTGTTTTCTATAAATTGAGGGATTTCCTCTCATTTTAGAAGGATGAATTTTTTTGACCTCTTCTACTACTACTATAGTATTCTAACTGTACTTTACTGCCGTTGAGTGGTTCACTGACACTATGGTTTTAGGTACCGATACACTGGTGAGTAAGATCATTCTATCCTGAGAGAATATATTCCATTAACCTTGGGTACTTGAGGGGAATAATTTCCTTAAAAGGACACTGTGCATTCAGTGGGCTCGATTTTCTTTCTTTGAGAAAATTTATATTGTTTCTAATGTGTTTCTGATTCTATTTTCTGTACTAGTTTTAATTTTCTAATTTGAAAATACCCTTTAAACTTTGTAGTTTATTAACAAGTTCTTAAAAGTTTTGTTTTAAGTGTCTTAGTATCTTAGTAATACAAGATGAACAACAAAATATAAAGATTGTCTTGAATGATCTAAAATTTCCTGGGGTGTTTGTTTTTATTCCTTGAGTTGAGCATTACTTAGATAATATCACCTCAGTAGCTGCATTAGTAGAGCCAGTGCGCACAGATGCTTCACCAATTTGTCTCTTTCTCTTTCATTAGTTATAACCTAACAAATGCAATTGTCACACCATCATCATTGATATTTTGGAATGTCTAGACGAGGAAGTTACTCCTCGGAGTTACTGCCTTATCCAAAAGGTGAACAAATAATCATATCCTTATTTGTAATTTCAACAATATATCGATTGTATCACAAATAAAAGACCAACAAATATATTGGATTATTTCCTTGTCTAATCCATTGGAGGAGTTAACTTCTCAAGTGGTCGCTCAACTACTAGTTATTATCTCAGAGTTAATCGCTTGCTTTATTGAAAAATAAAATTATTAAGAAAGATGACTATGTTGGATGTATTTGGTGACAGGCACTATCAATTTCTCATAACTTGAATTTTATTATATCAAAGTAAGGACATGCTTCGGTCTTAGAATCTTGATCACTCACTTGTTACTTGTTTCAACAACATTCTTTACTAGAACACTCACTCTTGTTTGCTATCTTGATTAATTTCCTTCTTGCTTTCTTACTTAGTTACATATCAAATGGGCCACCTCTATTTATAGGAGGTGATGGAAGAATCTAGAGAGATACATACTACTTACTCTCTTCTAGAATTTTACTAGATATCTTTTTCTAGAACTACTTTTTCTATAACATTTATAGATTTTTTTCTCTAGAATACTCATTTTAGAGATCTTTCTTCAATTCTCTACAACTCCGAAATATTCTAGATTTTTATTAACGTATCCTAAATAAATAATAATTTTTGATGAATTCTTAATACTCCCCCTCAACACCACATTAATGTTTTATTTGCTTTTGTTGTGAGCTATTCCCAAAATTTTGCAAACATCATGACATCCATGCCCTTTGAGAATCTTCATCTCTGTTGGATTATTCTGATCCCTAGTCTTTGAAGCCTATTCAATGGTAGTAGACTCTTTAATATTGACCACCTCTGCTAATGTTGCATCAGTGTATTTGGCATTTGAGCATTTCACTCGTGCCATCCTTTTTAGTTAAGGTTGCAAAGATTCTTGGGGTCTTTCTTGCAACTATTCTAGAGTTTCATGTACTCTAGTTTTCCATGGACTCTTATTTTCACATTTCGACGATATCTTCTTTGTATGTGAATTATATTATTCACATACATCTTGCTATAGTTTTGCCTCACTTCCTTTTCCTTCTTCATCTAGTTTATATTGTAGCTTTTGCTCCAATTCATTTTTAATATGGCGGGGAAACTGATGCTTATCGTGACCAACGACACTATCCTACAGTATGAGTGTGTACGATCATCGATAATATAGTAACCCAACCAAGGGTTGGGGTCGTGTCCCAAGGGAGCGGTTTTGAGAATCAATAGCCAATTAGAATCTCATTCAAATTAGTCATAGTTAAAGACATTTGCAATAAAAGACATTGTAAATTAAAAGGGATGACACAAAAGTGTCAAATATCAAAGGGGGTTTTTGTAACAAGTAATAAAACAACAAAATAAACAAGAGAATCAAGTATGGGGAAAGGTTCTTGGGATGTGACCGCAATACAAGTTGAGATAAATCATTGGGTACATGCTTTCGATTGGAAATTTGCAAGATAATAGTGACTAGGCTAACCTTTAAATGGAAATAACTTCCCTCTCGGGCAACTTACCCCGTTTCAAATGCGTTACTCTCGGACACCCATTTGCCGCATGAAGACCAGCCTACGCTTTAACCCACTCACTCTCTCAAGCTGAGTATTAGGATATGGGACTAGGTCTCACCCTCTCGGGCTGAACCTCAGGTCGACCCACTCCTTAGGCCATCAGTCTAGTGGTTTTGGTTTCACGACCTCCCTCTCGGGCAAGCCGAAAACACATGGGTGGCTTTATATTTGCAACTACAAACCCTTTAGATTAAACCACAACCACTATGTGAAATCACCATTAAAATACATCTAATCTATCAACAAGCAAGACCCAACAAGAATATCAACCCATATTTGCTAAATCACACCCCAAGAATGGGGGTTTTTAGCCACACATAAAGAAATAAGCAATTATACCTAACATGATAATGAAATCAACTGGGTAAAAGAAATTAAACCTTGAATTAAGCGAAGGAAGATGAATAGAGAAGACCCACTTCCAACTTGGGAAAGATAAACTCCTTTCTTCAAGTCTCCACAAAACCCTCTCCAAACATAAGAGAAAACTATATGAACAATACTATAGAATAATAATAATTTTACTCTAAAAATGTTCCACACAATGTTCTTTCTATGACTACAACTCTAACTAGTATTTATAGTTTTCACAGATTGTGCTGCGGAGGATCGTTCGGTGACGTTAGTCGAGATCACCGATGATCCGCCCTTTAATCAGTTCATCGCCTTCAGTGTCTTGCCTTCAGCATCCTCGCATTCTAGATCAGTGGGCGATACAGTATTGCTTCATGGAACTAATCGGCGACTCGCCGACTGCTCCTTTCCTCACCTTTCGATCCTCTTCCTTCAAGGCTTCGCGTACTGGAACAAAGGGCGGTGTATGTCAATTCGGCGACTCGCCAAGTTGGACTTGGCGATCCGCAGGCTTTCATTTCTTGTTCTTTTCAGCCCTTTTTGCTCCGTTTTGCGCCTAAGTGTGCATTCTTCCAGTAAAACTTCAAATACCTGAAACTTAAGCCTTTTAATCAGGTATTGAGCTAAAACAAGCATTCGAGGACACTATTTTTATTAAAATAAGCCCTAAATGAGTCCAATTTGTGGACTCATCAACACCCCCAACTTAAACTTTTGCTTGTCCTCAAGCAAACTCAAGTTCAGCAATTCAAAAAGGGTGCCTCAAACAGTGCTACACAAGACTAAATCATGAATGCACACAACAAGACTCAATTTACTTATGCAAGGATCAATTGTGTACTCAAAGATTCAAATTGTGACACACCATTACCAAAGATTCACATGCTCGCAATACTTGCTACTTGTGCAAGTTCAAGCTCAATAAAAGTATCTAAATGCCCTCACATAAATAATGATTTTGTATTCACACACATATATTAGTGAATTTAAGATCAGGAATTAGATACAACGCTCACACTCAAAAAGAGTTACACAATGCATGTTTTCACCCATAGGTTTGCCCTTATTTTTTAATTGATTTTCGATCCGGCTTACTCAAGATCAAAAGATCATTCTAAGGCTTGTAATGAGGCTGAGTGCAAAGGTATGGTCGTTTAGGCTCAGTGACTTTTTCCTTGTGAGATGTGGTATTCTCAAGGCATTCCCTTCTTTTCCTTTATCACTTCTTTTTCTAGTGCTTCTAAGTCATTCTTTTATTCACTCCCCATGAATTGCTTGGAACCCCAATATCCTTTGTACTTTATTCCACAAATTTCTTTTTCAATCTTTTTTTTATATATATATATATGGACGGTTCCATTGTTCGGCAACATGGGTAAAGGGAAACTTCTTATAGCACTTCTTGACTTCTCCTTTTCCTTTGCACCACACCCCCAACTTAGGCTTTTTGTCCTAAGTTGGCTATTCACTAAACCACAAATCAAGAGGATTATAGGTAGTGGATAAAGTAAGGTCTAGGGTTTATCAAGGTTCTTCCAAAGAAAGGTAAGGCTCAAAGGGGTGTTCAAAAGAGTTTCACATGCTCACGGGTAGGCCATAAAAAGAGGTATATGTCAAATTTGGCTCACACTCTTTAAAGTTGCTTAAGATCATCTCAAGAGGACACCTTTCTAAATCAATTAGACTAATCGGGGCAAATTCTAGGTTTATGCATGCATGGTTCAAAGAAAGCTAAACACACAAGGCATCGATACTTCAGTCAAACAAGACTAGACACGTTCGCTAGTGTGCAACGGTCATCCCAAGAGAATCAATTCGATAAATGGCTAGTCACAACGAGATACAAAGAGTGCACATATTGTCTATGTAACTTCATTTGGCCTCGTCGTAGCCGTGCATTCATGTTCGTTCAATTGAGAGCACTATTCAAGTTATCTATATTGATCAAAATCGAGACTCAATTTTTTTTCCGGAAGGATCAAAATTAATTTGCAATTAAAAGCAAAAGGGAGCCATGAGCTCAAAAATCCACAGCAAAGCAGTATTAAACACAATTTAGAGCAAACCAAACGACCCAATTTTATGCGCAAAATAGCAAAAGGTGAGCCTCACCCCACCCAATTAAAGTGTGTTTGTCCTCAAATGCAAGTAAGAGGCGTTGAATAGGAATCGCTAATGTAAACTAGTTTACCTAGAGATATATAGATCAACTAGTTGCAAATGAGGTCAGATTTCTCAAAAATAACTCGGGGTGTTGAAAGACCAACATTGTGTGAAGATGCTCGGCTGCTATGCAATCCACAACTGAGCACAATTTAACAATGTGAATACTCTAATAATACATGAAATATGAAACTAGCGTGCAAGTGTGAGTTAGGGCATATGAAAAAGTGAAGTAAACATTAAATTGGACACTTTGAAACCTTTGTTTGGAGGACTTTCCAGTTATCGCCCATTCGGTGACATTAATCATACTGGCCTGCTCAGTCGGCGGAGCACCGAATATTTAGCTTCTTCGCCAAAGATTACAAGACCTCTAGTTGAAGGTGAGTCCGAATGGCGGTTTGCATTATGCTTGCTTACAGGGTCGGTGATTCGCCGCTAATTTTTAAAGTGCGCCGAGTTTTACATACTCTAAACCCAAACTGGGTGAGTTCAAATGGTAGTTAATAGTGAGATTGTCGAAACAGTCTGCGATTCACCAAAAATGTCCTGATCTCGCCGATTCATTTCGCGTGTCACTGAATGGACTTGTTGTGCGCCTAGTTGCACTGTTCGTTCACTATCCACGCTTTTATCTGCACAATCAACACATTATTATTTTATCAAACAGACATAATTTGTAAGAACTTGGGTTGCCTCCTAATAAGCACCTTATTTAACGTCGTGGCTCGACGTAGGAACACTATCAAACATCCTCCAGATACAATTCTTCAACTAAAGCGATTTCCTGGCAGTCCCCAAGGTATAACTTCAAACGCTGTCCGTTAACTTTAAATGGGGGTCCCTCTTTACCTTCAACTTCTATGGCACCATTGGTGAATACTCATGTCACTCTGAAAGGTCCAGACCATTTGGATTTTAGCTTCCCTGGGAATAGCCTTAGTCGTGAGTTGTACAATAACACCCAATCTCCCACATTGAATTCCCTCTGGACTAATCGTGTGTCATGCCATTTCTTCATTTTCTCTTTGTAAATGGTTGAGCTTTCATAAGATCTGAGCCTGAACTCATCTATCTCATTCAACTGGTCCAACCTCTCCCTTGAAGCCTTTGTCCAATCTAAATTCAGAGCTTTCAATTCCCATAAGGCTTTATGTTCTAGCTCAACAAGTAGATGGCATGATTTACCAAAAACTAGTTGATATGGGGACATTACTATAGGTGTCTTACAAGCAGTCCAATATGCCCACAGTGCATCGTCAAGCTTTCTAGACCAGTCAGTTTTGTTGCCGTTTACTGTCTTAGATATAATGCTTTTGATCTCATGATTTGACACCTCAACTTGCCCACTCGTTTGGGGTGATATGGAGTGGCGACCTTGTGTTTTACTTTGTATTTGCTCAATGCACTGGAAAACCACTTATTGCAAAAATGTGATCCTCCATCACTAATGATCGCTCTTGGAGTGCCAAACTGTGCAAAGATGTAGCGTTTCAAAAATTGGACAATGCTTCTTCCTTCATTATTTGGGAGTGAGACAGCCTCCACCCATTTGGACACGTAGTCCACAGCTACTAAGATGTACTTCTTTCAAAACGAGTTGACAAATGGGCCCATGAAATTGATTCCCCACACATCGAATAGTTCAATTTCCAAAATAGGTGTAAGAGGTAACTCGTGCCTTCTTGACACTCCGCCTTGCTGTTGACATTGAGAACATCTCTTTGAAAAATTGTGGGCATCTTCGTAAAGAGAAGGCCAGTAATAACCACTTTGGAGAATCTTAGCTGCGGTACAGTTTCCACTATGATGACCTCCGACTGGTGATGTGTGGCAGGCATGGAGGATCTCTGCTGATTCTTCTTTTGGAACACACCTTCTTATGACATGATCAGCACATTCCCGAAATAAGTATGGCTCGTCCTAGAAGTGTCTTTTAACATCAAATAAGAACCTTTTTCATTGGTAAGAGTTTAACTCATCGGGAATCAATCCACATACAATGTAGTTTGCAAAGTTAGGATACCATGGCACGTGTGTGAGTGACAGTGCTAATATCTGCTCGTTTGGGAATGAGTCATTTATTTCCTTTTCCTACTCAGTACCTGCTTTACTCTCTAACCGTGATAGGTGATCTGCAACTTGATTCTCACAACCTTTTTGACCTTTTACCTCAAAATTGAATTCTTGCAAGAGTAGTACCCATCTTATCAATCTTGGCTTCGCATCCTTCTTTGCCATGAGGTATCGGAGTGCTGCATGGTCTGTATGAACAACTATTTTAGTGCCTAACAAGTATGCCTGGAACTTTTCGAAAGTATAGACCACGGTTAGCAACTCTTGTTCAGTGACTGTGTTATTTCGCTGGGCACTATTTCGAGTCTTGCTTGCATAATAAATTGGGTGAAACAGTTTGGTACGCTTTTGTCCCAATACTACACCTAATGGCATCCCACTCGCATCACACATTACTTCGAATGGTTATGACCAATTAGGGCTAATGATAATTGGTGTGGATATCAATTTCTCCTTCAAACATTTAAATGCTGCCATACAACCATCATCAAAGTAGAATTTCACTTCCTTCTCTAAGAGTTTGCATAGTGGTTGTGCAATCTTTGAGAAATCCTTAATGAACCTCCGGTGAAAACCTGCATGGCCCAAGAAACAGCGAATGCCCTTTACTGAGATCGGGGGTGGAAGTTTCTCAATAACCTCAATTTTTGCTTTGTCAACTTCCAGCCCTTGTTGCGACACTTTATGCCCAAGAACAATGCCTTTTTTCACCATGAAATGACATTTCTCCCAATTTAGGACTAGATTAGTTTCCACACACTTTTGGAGCACTCGCTCTAAATGTGTCAAGCATTCTTCAAATGTGTCCCCCACGACTGAGAAATCACCATGAAGACTTCCATAGAATCGTCAACCATATCCACAAAGATGGACAACATGCATCGTTGAAAAGTTGCCGGTGCATTACAAAGTCTGAATGGCATCCTTTTGAATGCAAAGGTCCCGTAAGGGCATGTGAAAGTGGTTTTCTCTTGATATTCTGGTGCGATAGATATCTGGTTGTATTTGGAGTATCCATCTAAAAAACAATACCACCCTTTCTCTAATAACCTGTCAAGCATCTGGTCCATGAAGGGCATTGGAAAATGGTCCTTTTCAGTCCATGAATTTAGCTTTCGATAATCAATGCACACCCTCCATCCCGTTACAGGTCTAGTCGGCAGAAGCTCTCCTTTAGCATTTGGGACCACTGTTATGCCACCCTTTTTTGGCATGCATTGCACTGGGCTGACCCATTTGCTATCTGCAATCAGATAGATTACTCCTGCATCAAACCACTTGATGACCTCCTTTTTTACTACCTCTTGCATCAGAGGGTTCAACCTTCGCTGATGCTCCACACTGGGTTTGCATTCATTGTCTAGCCGTATCTTGTGGGTGAAGATACCGGGCGGGATGCCCATGATATCAACTATGGTCCATTCGATCATTTTCATGTGCTTCTGTAGTACTTCAACAAGCACTTTTACCTGCCCCTCATGCATATTTGCTGCAATAATCACTGGCAGAGTTTGTAAGTCCCTAAGAAAACATACTTGAGATGGGATGGGAGTACTTTCAGTTCTAGAGTTGGCGGCTCTTCCATTGATGGCTTTGCAGGTGGGTTGTCTCGGTTTTTTAGGTCGATATCCAACTTAATTGGATTTCGTGCATATGTTCCTAACCCTGTTAGGGCTGCGACCATTTCATCATATTCTTGAATTTTTGATTCGTCATGATTTGCAAGTACTAACTCAAGAGGCTCATTCTTGCACATTAGATGGTTCACACTCGCCACCACCTCATCTATAACATCTTCAGTAGACACTACATGGATATCACTTGGTTATTTCATGGATTTGCAAATATTGAAAGTTACCTCATCGTCATTCATACGGAATTTCAACTTGCCGCTTTCAACATCCACTAATGCTCTGACGGTTGCTAAGAATGGCCTTCCCAAATAATGGGGACCTCAACATCAATATAACAGTCTAAAATCACAAAGTCAGCTGGAAATTTGAACCGATCTACTTTGACCAAGATATCATAGAGGATTCCAACAGGGTGCTTGATCGATCGATCTGCCATGAGAAATCTCATTGTAGTTGCCTTTGGTACTCCCATCCCAAGTTGCTTGTATATGGTGTATGGCATTAGGTTAATGCTTGCTCCTAGGTCACATAAAGCCTTGGCAAATTGGATCATTCCAATAGTACACGGGATGGTGAAAGCACCATGGTCTTCTCTTTTAGTGATTAACTCTTTTGTCATGATCGCACTGCAACTATGAGGCACTTCAATCATTTCATAATCCAAGATCCTCTTCTTGATGACTAGCTCTTTCATTAATTTAGTAAACCTTGGCATCTCCAGCAATGCTTCCACCAAAGGAAGGTTGATGGACAACTTCTTGAGCACAGACAAGAATTTTTTAAACTTCTCATCTTCATTCTTCATTTCCAAACGCTGGGGAAAAGATGGAGGTATTTTGGGTAAGGGTTGTATTGCTTTTAGAGTTTCATTGTGCTGATCCATTCCTTCTTGTGCTTCCTTGTCGAGGTTTTGGTGATCGGTAATTTATGCTTCTTCCCAACCTTGATTTTCCTCACGTTCTTCTCCTTTATTACCTATCGCTACCTTCCCACTACGGGTAATTACAACTCTCCTTCCTCATTTTCCTTTGGCCTCTTGGTTGTTAGTTGGGCTGATAGGAGATTCAATTGACCTTCTAGCATCTTGATGGCATTAGTATGAGAGTTCACCTTACTATTTAACGAAGAAAAATCATCTCTCATTCCCTTTAGCAAATCATCAGAGCCTTCAACTTTCTCAAGAATTCGTGTCAGTAGATCATTCACCCTAGGGCTGCTGTCACTCCCCCTTGATGTCGGGCTATCACTCAATTGAGTATGGTATTCTTCATGATCGTTATGCTCAGTCCACTCTTGGAAATATCGCCTAGGTCCTTCACCTCTAGGGTGGTTCCAACCTTGATTTCCAACCCGCAGTATCAACCGCGGGTGGAAACCCTCTTCATTCCTTTTGTGGTTCCAACTTTGATTCTCTCCTGATTTCAAGTTATCAGAAAAAGAACCCCCCCCCCCCCCTCTGCACGAAACACTTCGCAATTGCCTTTCATGTGCTCTTGTAAATCTTCCATTTGCGACAACATCTTTTTGATGTTTTCATCCCTCTCTTTTTCTTTATCGAGTTGCTCTTGCGTCAGCCTAAAACACAGAGGGGAAACTTGATCTTCTTTGGTGTACCAAGCTTGATTTACTCTCATCATACCATCTAAGAGAAATGAGGCCACCTCAAAGGGCTGAAGTACTATGCCGCCTTGAACCAATTGATCAGCTATCCCTTTGTTAATCGAATCAAGACTTTGGTAAAAATATTGGAGCAACAACTCACTTGGCAGCCCATATGTTGGGCATTTTCGCAGAGACCTTTTATATCTAGTCCACGACTTATGAATTGGTTCACTCGCTTTTTGTTTAAAATTCTGAATGTCGTCCCTCAACTTCATCATTTTTGACGGGGGAAAGAATCTTTTGTGGAAAGCTGTGTCTAATTCTTCCCATGATGTGATGAAACTCTTGGGAAGCTCAGACAACCACTTAGTGGCTTCTCCTGTCAGTGACAATGGGACTAAGTGAAGCCTGATGACTTCTTGCGACCAATTTATGAATGACAACAGAGAACATACGTCTAAGAAGCTTTGGATACGTTCATGTGAGTCTTCATGATCTAATCCTCCATATAGGCCTCTTGAATGTATGAGATTGAGTGTTGTGCTAGTGACTTCAAAATTTTTGTTTCCGCCACCCTGCGGCAAGCAAATTGCACCTATCTCACATAATGGAGCAGGATCATAAACACTATTAACATCGTCTATGTCATCTCGGTGCAAGTCAATATTCACTGGGCTGTTTGCATGGCAACCGTCCCCCACATTCTCACTCATAATTTCTATTTTCAACACAAACAAGCAAAGTAAAGCTAAAAATTAAGTTAGTAAACCACGAATGAGAACAAAAATTCTATTAAGCTAAAAAATTTCAAATAACACCACTCCCCGGCAACGGCGCCATTTTGATGCTTATCGTGACCAACGACACTATCCTACGGTATGAGTGTCTATGATCGTCGATAATATAGTAACCCAACCAGGGGTTGGGGTTGTGTCCCAGGGAAGCTGTTTTGAGAATCAATAGCCAATTAGAATCTCATTCAAATTAGTCGTAGTTAAAGACATTTGCGATAAAAGACATTGTAAATTAAAGGGGGTGACACAAAAGTGTCAAATATCAAAGGGGGTTTCTGGAACAAGTAATAAAACAACAAAATAAACAAGAAAATCAAGTATGAGGAAAGGTTCTTAGGATGTGACTGCAATACAAGTTGAGATAAATCATTGGGTACATGCTTTCGATGGGAAATTTGCAAGAAAATAGTGACTAGGCTAACCTTTAAATGGAAATAACTTCCCTCTCGGGCAACTTACCCCATTTCAAATGTGTTCATCTCGGACACCCATTTGCCGCATGAAGACCAGCCTACGCCTCATCCCACTCACTCTCTCGAGCTAAGTGTTAGGATATGGGACTAGGGCTCATCCTCTCGGGCTGAACCTCATGTCAACCCACTCCTTAGACCATCAGTCTAGTGGTTTTGGTTTCACAACCTCCCTCTCGGGCAAGCCGAAAATACATGGGTGGCTTTGTATTTGCAACTACAAACCCTTTAGATTAAAACATAACCACTAGGTGAAATCACCATTAAAGTACATCTAATCTATTAGCAAGCAAGACCCAACAAGAATATCAACCCATATTTTCTAAATCACACCCCAAGAATGAGGGTTTTCAGCCACACATCAAGCAATGAGAAATTATACCTAACATGATAATGAAATCAACTGGGTATAAGAAATTAAACCTTGAATTAAGCAAAGGAAGATGAATAGAGAAGACCCACTTCCAACTTGGGGAAATGAACTCCTTTCTTCAAGTCTCCACAAAACCCTCTCCAAACTTGAGAGAAATATATATGAACAATACTATAGAATATTAATAATTTTACTCTAAAAATGTTCCACACAATGTTTTTCCTATGACTACAACTCTAACTAGTATTTATAGTTTTCACAGATTTTGATGCGGAGGATCGTTCGGCGATGTTAGTCGAGATCGCCGATGAACTCAGTGATCCCCACTTTAATCAGTTCATCGCCTTCAGTGTCTTACCTTCAGTAGCCTCGCATTCTGGATCATTGGGCGGTACAGTACTGCTTTGCGGAACTAATCGGCGACTCACCGACTGCTCATTTCCTCTTCTTTCGATCCACTTCCTTCAAGGCTTCACGTACTGGAACAAAGGGCGGTGCTTGTCAATTTGGCGACTCGCCAATTTGGACTCGGTGATCTGCAGGCTTTCATTTCTTGTTCTTTTCAGTCCTTTTTGCTCCGTTTTGTGCCTAAGTGTCCATTTTTCCAATAAAACTACAAATACCTGAAACTTAAGCATTTTAATCAGGTATTGAGTTAAAACAAGCATTCGAGGACACTATTTCTATTAAAATAAAGCCCTAAATGAGTCCAATTTGTGGACTCATTAGAAACTTCTTTGAACTACCATGTTAGTGCTTTATCAACTACCACATAAGTTGTTACGGATGGCATAACATAAATTAATTGTCACTCTAACAACATGAGATAGTTACTTGTGAGAAACTATCTAAACATAGATCGCACTTGCAAAGAATAGGAGGAGCTTATTACCTTGCCACTGCGATAAAAAAGAGGAGATTGCACTTGCAACTTTAAGTGAGAAACTAGTCGGTTATGAATATTGTAACATCTCGTAGTTCGAAGTAGCTAGGAAGAAGCTAAGAATTTGAAATAGTGATTTTTGTAAAGAATTGAAATCTGGAGATTTGTTTAAGTTAAGTTAAAAGTGAGTTTTGGTCAACTTCAATCGGCCATAACTTCTAGCTCAAGATGAGTTAGGTGTACTTCCAGATATGGTTGGAAAGCTCGTGGAATAATGTTTCCAACGCCAGCAAGTTTGTATGATTCTTAGTTCGTATGAGTGAGTTATGTCTATTAGAAGTTGGGTTGTTGGAGTAAGGAAAGTACAATACGGATTTTTAAAAGCTAGTTTGGTCGTTTCCTTACCCTTTTATTTTAATTCGTTTTTGGTGATTAATTAGGGGTCTAAGCTGAGTTACATCAGTTTACACTTTTACCAAAAGAGTTAGGGTTTTTAGAGAAGTGAAAAGAAGAGGAGAAAAGAGGAGGAAGGATAAGAATGTTCAAGTTTCTCCAATATCGTGCAATTCGGTTGTAGATTTCGCCAAGGGAATAATCCTACAAGGTATGTGAGTCTCTCATAGCGTTGGGTTCATTCACCCACGTGCCAAACATGTTAGTTCATCGAAATTTGTCCTAAAAGAGTTTGATAGTTGGTATTGTTGACTTGTATTCTTGAATTCGAATGTTGTTCTTTAATTGGGATGAATTGAGGAGTTTCTGAGTTCATTACGTCGCATTATCAAGTCATTTTGAGTTACATTCATAGTTACAATTTCTGAGTATCTATATCTAAAAGTAATTTAAGAAAAAAAACCGAGTTTGGGTGAATTGGGGCTGGAAAACGAAGAAGAAATTTCGTCAGACTAAATTAGAGAGTGGCCACGCATTGCGTACCTAGTGCCCAGATTTGAATTTTTAGCTTCGCGTCGCAGAGCTGACACGAGGTGTTCTGCCTCAAAATGACGTTTTCAGAACCAAATTTTTAATCTTGCCTCCACGTCGCGGACCCACCTTCAAATCTTGAATTTCAATCTTTTCTCATATTTAGCTATCTAGAATCATTCCTAAACAACATGATACCTTTCCAATCCTTGAATCCATAATTCAATTCAGGGATCAGTTAAGAGTCAAGTCAAGAGCAGTTAAGATCAAAGTAAAGAGAAGTCAAGAGTTATGTCAAGATCAGTTCTTAAAGGTTTTCAAAAGTCTTTCACAAATGTTTTAACATCGTTTTAAGACTGAAAGTTTGAAGTTAAGCAAAAAGTAAAGAGTTGAGTTCATTTCTCAAAAGCTATTAGGGAACTAAGTATTCCCAAAGAAGTTTTAAATGTTTTCACATTTAAATAAGAACAGAAACTGAGATTTCCAAAGAGCCTTCGGGCTAGTTTTCAGAAAAAAAGAAATAGCTTTTTAAATGAAGCAAGCGGGGAAACTGAGATTTCCAAGATAGCCTTTGAGCTAAGTTTTTGAGCACTAATTTCAAATCACAGAAGAAGTTGTTTTTAAAAAAAATATATGAACTAAGTATATTTTTAGGAGAAGTATTGAGCACCGATATGGGGATGCGAGTTCATATTAACTCAAGTCTCCATAAACAATGTAGCTATCATGGGTAGAAAAGGGTCATACTTTTTAGCTGAATCTTTTTCCCATAGACTAGTGGATCCACTTAGTGAGTTAGCTTCCTATATCACGACAAGGTATAGGATGGGCCTCGACAGCGTGAGGTAAATCGCTGTATCATCACTATAGTTCTTAAGTGATGGTTGTCGGTTAGAGAAACTCCCCACAGCAGTGGTTGCATGGTTCCTCAAGGGGTTCTGCTTAGTGTGAATGGGGATTTGGACTTCATTCATGCACTACACAAGTAGACTATGAGAGGAAGTATGGTTTGTCTTTTTATTGTATTATGATTATGAATTGATATCAAGTTTTCAATAGTTTTTCTTTATATTGCACTTGTTTAAAACTTATTTATAATGAAATGAGTTTAGTTAAGTATTCAGGAGTTGAGAAGAGCCAAGGTAAGTGTTTTTTTCATTATCTCTTTCAAGCCTATGTTATTTTAGCATTCCAACTCGCATGCTCGTACATTCAATGTACTGCCAGTTGGCCTGCATCGTATTATGATGCAGACACAGGTAGCTCGGATAGGCATTCCGGTGCAACGTTGATCCAGTGAGCAGTTAAGAGTAAGTTGGTGATCCTCCTTGCATTACGGAGGATCCATTTTCATTTCAGTTCTAGTTTAGCTCATTAGGATGTTGTGGGGTTTGTCCCAACATCCATCTCAGTTGTTTTAGAGTCTTCATAGACAGTCAGTCAGTTAGTAGTTCAGTTGTCTTTATATTACCATTTTCATATGTTCAAATGTGAGTTGCCATTTTGGCTAAGTTAAATGTTTATTTTCAAAACATTATGAGTTCAATTTGAGGCAGTTAAGTTGTTTAGCATTTGAATTCCTTTCTTATTGCATATAGTCTTCCGTTGAGTCAGTAAGCTAGGCCAAGGGTTCGCTTGAGGCCAGCAATGGCCTTCGAGTGCCAATCCCACCCAGGGTGTAGGCTTGGGGGTGACAAACTTGGTATCAGAGCACAAAGTTCAAGAGTAATAGGGAGTCTATGAAGCCATGTCTATAGAGTCCTAGTTATTGGTGTGAAGCGCGCCACATCTATAATTAGGAGGCTGCAACATTTAGGAAAATTTCCCACTTCTTTTACACTTATTTCGTGCGTTAGAGTTGGACTTCTAAAAATTTTCCCTCTAATTCGTGCTTGCGCGTGTTTCCAGATAATTATGCCTCCACGAAGAGCAGTTAAAGGTCGTCCTGCTAGGAGAAATGTTGAGGAACAAGGGGTACCTAATGCACTAGAAGTGCAACCCCAAGGAGAGGTCACCAAGGTTGAATTCTTTGAAGCTATCCAAATGTTAAGTCAAGTTGCGACCTATCAAGTTGGACAGAGAGATAATCGATAGGAAGTGGTAGATACTTCAAGGATCCGTGAGCTTTTAAGGATGAACCCACCAAGCTTCACAGGTTCAAGTGTCACTGAGGATCCGGAGAACTTCATTGAGGAGTTGAAAAGGTTATTTGATGTGATGTATGTTGCTGATGCGGAGAGGGTGGAACTAGTTGCATACCAAATGAAGGGTGTCGCTAGAATTTGGTTCGACCAATGGAAAAAGAATAGGGTTGAGGATGTGCCAATAGTGAGTTGGGCCGTGTTTGAGAGTGCTATCATGGGGCGTTTCTTTCCCCGTGAGTTGCGAGAGGCAAAGATAAGAGAGTTTCTCACCCTTAAACCGGAGTCTATGAGTGCTCATAAGTACAGTCTGAAGTTCACAGAACTTTCCCGCAATGCTCCAGAGATGGTTGCTGACATGAGAAGCAAGATGAGTTTATTTGTTGATGGGTTGTCTCGTCAGCCAAGCAAGGAAGGCAAGGCAGCTATACTGATAGGGGATATGGACCTAGCAAGGCTTATGATTCATGTACAACAAGTTGAGGAGGATAAGCTGAAGGATAGAGAATAGTTTAAGAGCAAGAGAGCCAAGACATGGAATGAGTCCGGGCAGCAGAGGAGTAATGACAACCGGTCTTCTTTCCAACAGGAACAGAAGGGACCTGTGATACGCTCAAATTACACCTCCCTAAAGAAGTATAAGCGATCGTTATCAAGTAAAGAACCCAACTTGTAGGTTGGGGTCGATCCCACGAGGAAAATGGTTTAGACTTTACTTTAACCAACAATTATATTCAATTAGCCAA
>JAJOOR010006754.1:0-49269 GCA_036250505.1 Solanum acaule | reverse complement strand
ACTAAGTAAAGTAAGGTCCTATATCACGGCAAGGTATAGGATGGTCCTTGGGCAACGTGAGGTAAAACGTTGTATCATCACTAGGGTTCATAGTGGTGGTTGTCAGTTAAAGAATCTCCCACTAAAGTTATATTACTTTTATATAAGTAAAGTTGAGTTTGTTATTGTTTTATCATTAACGAGCTAAGTTGTTTACATTGTTTTACAAGCTATTTATAGATTGCATGTGTCTTATTGCTTTATATATTGAGTTCAGTTATTCATGAGTCGAACAGAGCCAAGGTAAGTGTTCTCTTGTACTCCTTTCAAGCTTGAGTTGTGGTTTAACTTTCCAGCTCGCATACTCGTACATTTCATGTACTGATGTCAGTTGGCCTGCATCTTATTATGATGCAGACACAGGTACCCAGGATCAGCATCCAGCACGCCGTTGATCCAGCTGAGCACTCCAGAGTCAGTTGTGAGCCTCCTTGTTTTTTGGAGGACTCTGTTATTTTGTGTTCTTAGTTTTGGTTTATTAGGATGTTGCGGGGTCTATCCCAACATCCATCTCAGTATTTTTAGAGGCTTCATAGATAGTCAGTCAGTTAGTATTGAGTCTGTCATCTCTGTATATATGTAAATATTCTCTTTTGAGACTCGAGTTGCCTTTTTGGCCAGATTGTATCAGTTGAGTTGTTTTATGACCTTTCATTATATTGAGTTATTCTGTTGAGTTAGGTTTCCGCTGAGTTAAGAAAGCCAGGCCAAGGGTTCGCTTGGGGGCCAGCAATGGTCTTCGAGTGCCGGTCCTGCCCAGGGTGTAGGCTCGGGGCGTGACACTATGGATCCAAAAATGAATTCGGGGAGTTAAAACCTTACCTTTAGCCTCAAGAATGGTGGAAAACTGTCAAGAAGTCTCCTAGGTTCGTTCCTTAGATCTCAAGTTCGAAAATTGCAGAATGAAATATTTTTGGGGTTTATTTTTGACTTTAAGTCGCGTCTGTCCCGCTATGGCGGCACTCGCCCGCTACAACGGCCCCGCCATGACGACAGAAAATCCCGCCTCAGCGGCTAATTTCACGTATCAGGACACTTCATCAAATACTAAGTGCCAACGATCGCGAGTAGTAATATAACCCAACCAAGGGTTGGGATCGTTCCCACAGGGAGTGGTTTGTAATTGAGAAACAATAGATAAGTGTGAATATGCTCAAGTCAATCATAGCTAAAAACATTTACGAATAAAAACATGGTTCAAGTTTGGAGTGACATAAGTGTCAAATAACAGGGGGATTTTGGTTGTAATAGACAACTACAACATCAAATAATACGAAATTAACAAGTATAGAGACGGGTTCTTAGGATGTAACTGGATTATGGGCTAAGGTAGACAATTGGGTAATCGCTATTGATAGTAAATAACTGTAAATCAGTGAATAAGCTAGACTTTAGTGGGGGTAAACTTTCTCTCAAACAATCCACCCTGAATCAAATTGGTTTCTCTCGAACACCAATAAACAACAATTAAGAACAACCTTCGCTTTAGTCCATTCACTCTCTCTAGCTGAATGTGTGGAAAAGGGTTTAGGATTCACTCTCTCGAGCTGAACCCACGACAACCCAATACCCACAGACCATCAAATCAGTAATCTTGGTTTTAAAACCTCTCTCTCGAGCAAGCCAAAAACACGAAAGTAGAGTTGCACTTGCAAGTACAACCCTTTAGATTAAGCCATAATTACTGAATGAAATCACTTTTAAACAACATTTACACTATCAAATAACAATACCCACCAGCTAAATCAACCCATAATCACATAATCACACCCCAAGAATTGGGGTTTTAGCTAGACATAGTAAAAAGAAAGAAATCGATACCAAATCACATTTTTATCAACTGGGTACGTCAACACCCACTTCCAATTTCTCAGAAATGGAAATCTTCAAATCCTCAAAGCTAAAGAAAATATTGTCTCTAAACTCAGTTCTCAAACTCTATGAAAAGATAAAAATGACAAGATTAAAAATTGCATACTAAACTAAAAATTCAAACGAGTATTTATAGTTGTCAAAAACGTGTTGCGAAGGATCATTCAGCGCAGTAGGTCGAGATCGCCGATCCACTCGGCGATCCGCCCTTTGGTCAATTCCATCGCCTTTTTGCTTTGGCCTTCAACAATTTCAAATTGTATAACTTTGGGCAATATAGTACTGCATCGAGGAACCATTCGCCGACTCGCCGACTGCTCATTTCTATCACCGACTTGATTTTCTCCTTCAGGGCTTAGCACACTAGAACATTAGGCGAGACCAAGGCCGTTCGGCGACTCGCCCAATGGTTTAGGCGATCCTCAGGCCCTCTTTTCTTCGTTCTTTCAGCTGCCTTGTTCCTTTTTTGCTCATTAGTGTCCATGTTTTGTTCCTAAATCCAAATACCTGAAAATCAAGGATTTGCATAAGTTATTGACACTAAATATGCATTTGAGGATACTAAATCTACTAAAATAAAGCCCTAAATGAGTCCAAAACGTGGACTCATCAACACCCCCAACATAAGTTTTTGCTTGTCCTCAAGTAAACTCAAGTTCAGCCGTTCAAAAAGGATGTCTCAAATAGACTCAATCATGAATGCACACAAAAAGACTCAACTTACTCATGCACGGATCAATTGTTCACTCGAAGATTCAAGTTGTGGCTCACCATTATCAAAGAATCTCAAGCTCACCATACTTGCTTTAAATGCAAGTTCAAGCTCAACAAAGGTGTTCAAATGCCCTCACACAAAGGATAATTTCATAATCACACACAGTGGTTCACAATTTAAAGTTTCGGAATTAAATTCAACGCTCACACTCACAAAGATGAACACAATGCATGACTTCACCCATATATAGGTTTGCCCATATTTTCCAATCAACCCTTATTTCAGCACACTCAAGATCAAAAAGGTCTTTTCAAGGCTTGTAACAAGGCTGAGTGCAAATGTATGGTCATTTAGGCTCAAAGACTGTAATCCTTATGAAATGTGGTGTGAACAACACTTTCCTTGCTTTTTCTTCATCATTTTCATTTGTTCTCACAAGTCATCCCATTATTCAGTTCCCATGGACTGTTGGAAACCCCATTTTCTTTTTGCTTTCACAACTTTATTCCACAACTTTTTTGTTCTTTTTCTTTTTCATTCTTTTTTTTATATGGAGGGTTCCATTTTTCTCAAAACCATGGGTCAAAGGGGACTTTCTTGCACTTCTTGATTTACCTTTTCTTTTCACCACACCCCCAACTTAGGCTTTTGGCCTAAGTTGGCTATTCACATAAACCATGAATCATGAGGATTATGGGTAATGGATTAAGAAAGGTTACAATTTGCATCAAGTTTCTTCCAAGAAAAGGTCAAGGCTCAAAGGGTGTTCAAGAAGAGTTCACACACTCACAGGGTAGGCCACAAAAGAGGTATATGTCAAATTATTTCACACTCTTCAAAATTGCCTAGGATCATATTAAGAGCTTGCATCACTTAGTCAACCGGACTGACGGGGCAAATTCTAGGTGTCATCATGCATGGTTCACATTAAGCTCATCACACAAGGCATTGACACCAATGACAAACAAGACTTCACACTTTCGCTAGTGTGCAATGTTCATCACAAGAGACTCAATTTGATACTTGGCTAGTCACAACGAGATGCAAAGAGTTCACATATTGCCTATGCAACTTCATTTGGCCTCATAGTAGCCGCACATTCATGTTTGTTCGATTGAGAGCACTATTTAAGTCATCGGTATTGATCAAAACCGATACTCAAATTGGCAAAAGAACAGCCACATTCAATTCTCAATACTGCTCCCAAAACATGCAATAATGCTCATATAATTTCTATATAGATAATACTAAAAAGACCCTCTTTAGGGAAAACTCATCGTTTTTTTACTGATGGTAACTTCTTCTGAAACTATTTATGCTTTTCTCAAATTCGCAATGCTTTTCTTTAATACAAAATAGTGCATTTGGAACCTTTAGTATGCCATAAAGCCTTTCTCAAATGATAAGTTAAAATACTTGAATTTATTGTAATTCATAAGTTAAAGAGTAACAAATAGTACTGAACGATTTTCAAACTCTATACCGAGTCTGAAAATTTTTCAGACTCTATACCAGGTCTGATTCGATCAGAAAGATTCAAAGTTTATATACCAGGTTTGAATGCTATTCAAAATTTTAAGTTTTGGCAAAGCAAAGACAATCTAATACTCTCAGGTGCCTTTCAATAGAATCTCTCATACGGAGACTAATCATTAATTACTTTGCTAGGCATTCTATTAAGACTAATGTATCAATCTTACAAATATTATTGATTTCTCCTTCAGTAAATACCAATTAAAGACCGTGTCTTTTGACACCCTCAAGCTAGTTATTTTAAATTAAATTTTCTTAACAAATGTGTGTTGCCAGCACTAGAAATGGTGGATGCCAATGCAATGCATCATTTCCGATTATTTTTTTAAAAAAAAAGCTACAACGTAAACTTTATTATTTTTGTATTAATAGTTATTATTTCTTTTAAAAGTTAGTAGTTTAAACTAAAAAATGTATTTCAATAAAATTTAATAAAATAATCTAAATGAATATTTTATTATTTTGAAAAAATAATAATTTAAAACAAATAGTATTTCAACAAAATTTAGTAAAATATTAAATGAACATTTTATTATTTTTTTAAAAATAGTTTAAAATAAAAAAAATGTATATTCAACAAAATTTAATGAATAAATATTTAAATTAGTTGAGTGACTTTGTAAATGAAATATCAATAGTTAAGTGACTTTGTAGGTATAATATTCATAGTTAAATGACTTTGAGGTTATAAAAGAAAGTTGAGAGACTTTTTAGAAAAAACTATTAGTTGAGTGACTTTCTATGAAAAAAATCTAAGTTGAATGACTTTGAGGTAAAAAAAGAAAATTGAGTGATTTTCTATGAAAAAAACTATTAGTTGAGTGACCATCAAAGATATTACTTATTACTTTGATTTCTTCCCTGCATAACTTCATCAATGTACATTATAGAGTTAGTTAAGGTAGTTATGACTAATAACCAACTTGTCGTCTTGGGAGTTAGAGATGATGATATGTTGATCTACAGCTATTAACAATGTAATCTAATACACATTGAAATATAGAGAATTTAGAGATCCTCTATCAATCTTAGCTTCTTTATATATTGTTCTTATGACTTATGAGGTGCATTTTGGTTCACTAAATCTATGATGGTATCAGTCTATCAGAATCAGAATTTCTTGTGAAAAGTCTCGATTGAATTTCTTAAATTGAATTATAGCAGTGTTTCTGATTTCTCTTCTTGTCTAGTTTTCTGATCAAATTCTACAAAATCTGGTGTTCCACACACAGCTTTCAACAACAGTACGTCAGCATTTGCCAAATCGTCCCAAGTACATCACATTAAAAGCATTCCCACATTCATCCCATCTTGCCAAGCCAAAGCTTTTCGGAATCTTGTAGCAAGTAATATTAAACAAGTTACAGTACGTATTAAAACCAAAAGAATAGTAGTTTGCAATTAAAAGTAAAACCAAGAATTGGGGACAGCAATCCATTTGCGTTAATACACAATTGGACATACTTCATCACTATGACAAGTTCATCTCAAGTTTGCAAAAACCAAAAAATAGTTGTTGATCAGCTGTCATGAAAAGAACAATCTTGAATGTGCTCCCTCTTGATGGCACACACAACATAATCTCTGCGATCCTCATCCATCCAACCAGAAAAAATCGGAGATAGATCATACTCCTTCATGATCCAATGTCCAAATCTATGGACATGATGCATCTTCCTCTTCAATCCCAAAACTATAGATGATGAATTCTGCACATTGAGGGGAATATGTTTTTCTTGGCCTTGTTGTTTCCAAGTGCCATTGTTTGAGCCCTTGTTTTTCTTTGTGATAAAGTAACGATAGTTATGGTTGTCATCATCTTCTGGTCCTCCACAGGGACTGTAAATCTCCCATGGAGGAAGGAGGTTTTCTGACAATTTATAGACTCCCTTTCATTTTCCTCCCCCCACACCCCCAAATCAATATTTATTTTACTATGTGGACCTATGAAAACTTTTTTTAAATCCTAACACGAAAATAATTATTGATATAAATATTTTTATCAAACCATTTCATATTAAATGATGTTTAGTATTAGGTGTTGGAAAATGATTTGGAGAATACGTATTCAATGTTAAGGGTAAAATATGAAGAAAAAAATAATGATCTATGTTAAAAATGATAAGTAAAAATAAAAATTTATTTTAGAAATAAATAAAAAGTAAAAATGAACAAACTGAGTATAAGAAATTCTTGATTTCTCTGTCCGTAAATACCATTTATAACTATATATCAGCATAAGTGAAAGGATACTATATATCAGCATAAGTAAAAATCCTTTCATATGATTCTTTGAACAATCAAGGGAAAATGATCTGAAAAATACTCTAACTTTGATTGAAATTGCTATTACAATACCAAACTTTATGGAGGACCGTTTACCCCCATGCACTATTTAATAGTGTATTTTAAAGGTATATATGTCTCCACGTGGACACGTACTATTTTTAATGATGCAATATTTATGATGTTCACGTTGACACATATATACCTTTAAAATACACTATTAAATAGTGCAGGGGGTAAAAGGTCATTTCTAAAGTTTGATATTGTTACAACAATTTCAATCAAAATTTGAATATATTTCAGACATTTTCCCAACAATCAAACCCCTATTATAGCACATCATTTAATATATAGATTTTATTGTTGTAGAGGAGGGTGCAATTTCTCTTGAAAAGGTGATTGTTGTTTTCAAAAAACATAATCAATATCTAATATTTATTATATTAAACTTTTTAAATTTGCTTTAAAAATCAAACTCCCTCGTCAATTTTGAATAATAATCAAACTCCGACCTTTATTCTATGCATTATTTATTTTACCCTTGTTTTATATATATATATATATATATATTTCAAATAAATTTGTATTTCAACCATCCAACATATAAATTCACATTCATTCAATTTACAATGTGGACCTCATCATCAATTGTATATTGTATTTCAATTGTATTTTTTTTTAAAGATGAAAAGCTATTTTCTCCAAAATTTAAGATTTCTTCCTTGTGAAAACGAGATCTTCACCGTATTCATTAATCGGAAGCAAATTCCTCTTATTGACATCGGTAATCGCCATAGAAGGTGAAGAACACAACAATGAATGTATGACCTTTTTAAAATTTCCAGATCGTGACAGGAAATAGATCCTTCAATTATGCCTCAAATTTTTTGACACAATACATGATCGATTAAATCTCAAAGATCAAATCCGAATTGCCTACGAATTTTTCTCTCTAGTCGATGATATGTTGCTCCAATGATGAACTGATGTTCCAATTTTGTATCAATGATCTCGATATCTATCAATGATCTCAAAAAATAAACAAAAACGGTGATGATCTGATCAATTGTTGAATTACAACGACGATTATCAATGACGAAATTTGAGGAAGAAGGAGGAGAATCAAGTGTCTATTTGAGACTCTTGTATGTAACAAAAGTAATGAGAGAGTAATTTCAGGATGCTTACCTAATTTGAAAGATTCTTTTTCCGTAATTTACTCTAATTGGTTATTTTGTATTTGTATTCTTTTAAATGAAACATGCAAAAAAATACAAAAATGAAAGAAAAGCGGAAAGATAAGGCAAGAACAAGATAAAAGTGGAAACCTTATTATTTCTATTAACACCCCAAAATTTGGTTGTCACATGTACAAACCACTAATACATGAAGTGCGGAATTAAGAAATAAGTACAAGTCTCAGCCTTTGTTTCTTAAATAGAACAAAGCATAAAGAAAAGGAAAAAGAGACCGCCCGGATGACAAGCAAGTACCTATCAAGTCTTTCAATAAGCCTCAGAAAGGGAGAGGAAGAGCAATCATGCTATATCGGGCTCAAAACCTACACAGGTGTAGAAGCAAGGAGTGAGTACCAACAACACGGTACCCGACAAACAATCTAATAAACAAATCAACCTAGCTATAAACTGAATACTCCTTTCATCTCAATCGAACCTCCTAAAACTACAACCTACACAGAAATCAATCCAATCTAACAGTTCTACAATACACAGCTCAATAATCACAGTCTAATAGTCACAACTCAACGTAACAAATGCATCAATCACCGGTAACAAGTAAGTCAACATAAGCATCAAAATGCATCAATTCACAATAATCAAACCTTTGCTAGAACCATTTCTCATCGGCTCAATATCACTAGACATAATCATTTCCCATCAGCTCGATATCACTAGCCGGAACCATTTCTCATCGGCTTTCTATCAAATCACTAGCTAAAACCATTTTACATCGGCTTTATATCATTTCAAAAGTCGTAACCATTTTCCATCGACTTTATATCATTTCACTAGCCAGAACCGTTTCCCATCGGCATTATATCATTTCACTAGCCGTAACCATTTTCCATCGACTTTATATCACTAGCCGGAACCATTTTCTAACGGCTTTATATTATGTCACTAACCGAAACCATTTTTCATCGGATTTATATCACATTCCTCATCACGGTGTACAAAAATCAATGCACATACGCAAGTTCACACTATAAGGAGGAGACAACAATTCAAGCAATTCAAGTCCACAATCATTCTATCAAACATTTCATAAATGAATCAATATAGGTCACAACAAGGCAATTCACAACATTATAATTAACACATAGCCTTTTCATTTCAACCTTTTTTTATTCATTATGATTCATCAAGTGGACAATTAACCCTTCACTTCATTCCCATTACTCCTAAAAAACACAATGAATGAAATACACAAATTCTACTAAATTGCAAGGTTTAGGAAATCACTTGCCTTAATTCAATCAACTAGTCACCCAACACTTAAGTCTTCCCTTTCCGACCAATGTCAAAATCACACAATCTATATCAATCAAATATTCACAATAAATTTCCGTAAACAACAATAACCAACTCATATACTTTAAAAAATGGGTCAATTAACAAAACTCAATTTCGGAAATGAAGTTTGAATTTGAAATTCTTTACTTGAAATTATTACTCAAGGCATTTGGAACCTATTGGTGAAAATCATTTCGAAAAAGGACTTAAAATTAGTTCAAAATCTCAATTTTAGTTTTAGAATTTGAGTTCTTGAAAAACCTAGTCATTTGCCAATTAAAATCCCAAGTTTTGATATTAAAATCCATAAATAATCAAAGGAAAATGAAGTTTTAGGATCACAAAGCTTACCCAAAAGATTTAGCACAAGAAATTCTTTCACACATTGCCTCTAAGAGTTTATAAAGCTCAAAAATGGAAAATGGGGCTTAAACCCCAATATTGGCAGGTCAAAACCCCTCTATAATGTCGCAAAAGCGACCACTAGTTCACAAAAGTGAACCCCTAAAATTATATGGCCTTCGCTTTCATGAACGGACCCTTGCTTTCGCGAAGGCTGTGATCGCGAATAGGTCCTTCGCGATTGTGAAGGTCAAAGGAAGTTGACTCTCCGTGAAAGTGAATCAAACCTCGCTATTGCGAGTCTTGCGAGAGCGAGTCCATCCTCGCGATCGCGAGCTACACTAAAAACTAGACCTCAACAAAAACAACCAACACAATAATCATCGATAGGACCCTCGAGATTTGTTTTGAACCCCAAACACACAAACCATATATACAAATAAATCATACTCGACGTTTTGGACTCAATGGAACCGGCGAAACACGAATCTGAGGTCTTCTTGACCCGACATCCGTAAAACCACAAGAAACCAAAACAACACCTAAAAAGCCTAAAACAAGCTCGAAACCTTTCAAAAATCAACCAAGACCTCACCTAGTCCTAAAATCATCCTTCAAATCAAATGGAACTCTCAAATTCTGATCCAAACATCCAAAATTCGAATGTTGACCAAAGTCAACTCAAAGGCTAAATTCTCAACAATTTCCAACTTATGACCTCGAATCCTCAAAGACTCCGAATATGAAACTGAAAACTCAGACTGATCAAATACCCAATTTCGGGATTGATGGAATTGACAGAATGCCATTTCGACATTCAAAATTCCAAAAGACACCGAAAACCAATTTCTAACACTATTAATCTTTCAAACTCAAATCATACCAAACACTCAACTTTAAACTCAAATTTTGAAACCAATTTCCAAAACTCAAATTATAGAAGACTTAGGGTCGATATTGGGAGGGGTAAAATAGTTAATTCATGAAACTTTTCAAAAATGACCCATTGGGTCATTACATTATCCACCGCTAAAACTATGTTCATGATCCTCGAACATAAAGTAAAAGAAAGTACCTAAAGCTTCAAGAAGTTGAGGATATTTGGCACGCATATCTGACTCTGACTCTCAAGTCGCCTCACTAGCTGAACGGTGCTTCTATTGCACCTTCACAGAAGCAATCTCCTTGGTCCTAAACTTTCAGACCTTTCTATCCAAAATGGTTATAGGCTCTTCCTCAAAAGATAAGTCTAGACCCAACTCAACTGAATCAAGAAAAAGTACATGGGACTCATCCAGCATGTACTTCCAAAGCATGGAGACGTGAAATACAGGATGCACAACTGACAAACTAGGTGGAAAGGGTAGCTTATAGGCCATCTCTCCCACACGACTCAAAATCTCAAAGGTCCAATGAATCTAAGGCTAAGCTTGCCATTCTTTCCAAACCTCATCAAACCCTTCATGGGTGGCACTCGGAGCCAAACATGATCACCCCTAATGAACACTAGAGCTCGAACTCTCTGATCTGTGTAAGTCTTTTGTTGACTCTGGGTTGTGAACAGTCTACCCTGGATCATACAGACCTACTTCATAGAATCTTTAATCAAGTCAGCATATAATGAGTCCATCTAGGCTGAATCAAACCATCCAATCAGACATCTACATTATATTTCATACAACCTCTCAAATGAGGCCATCTAAATAATGGAATGATAAGCATTGTTATAGGAAAACTCAGCTAAAGGCAAATGTTGATCCAATATAGCATCAAAATCAATCATACAAGCTCCAAACATGTCGTCCAACACTTAAATCGTCAGCTCAGAATGACTAGCTGCCTAAGGATGGAAGGTAGTACTCATATCTAATTGAGTACTCAAATCATGTTGCAATGCTTTCCAGAAATGGTAAGTGAACAAAGAACCTTGATTAGAGACAATAGAGATCGGGATTCCATGTAGTCGCATAATCTAACTAACATAAAGGTCGGCTAACTTCTTCACTGTATACTTCACCCAAACTAGGATAAAATAGGAGGACTTGGTCAACCTTTCAACAACCACCCAAATGGAGTCATAACCACCCACAGTGGTAGGTAGTCCCACAACAAAGTCCATAGTGATCCGTTCCCACTTTCAACTATAAATAGGCATCCTCTGGGATATACCTCCAGGCCGTTGATGCTCACACTTGACATGTTGGCAAGTCAAATACCTAGAAACAAAATCTGCAATATCCCTCTTCATCCCACACCACCAATAGTACTGGCTCAGATTGTGATATATATTTGCCTCCCATGGATGGATGGAATATCGAGAATAATGAGCATCCTCAAGATTCAATCTAACCAACTCACCTGTAACATCTCGCAATTTGAAATAACTAGGAAGAAGATAATAATTGGAAATAGTCATTTTTGGAAAGAATGAAAATCTGGAAATTTGTTTAAGTTAGGAAAAGTTGAGTTTTGGTCAACTTAAAATGGCCATAAATCCTAGATCAGGATGAGTTAGGTGTACTTACAGACATGGTTAGAAATCTCTTGGAATGATCTTTCCAACGCCGCCAATTTTGCGCGATTCTGAGTTCGTATGAGTAAGTTATGCCCTTTGGAAGTTGGGCTGTTGGATTAAGGAAAGTCTAATGCGGATTTTGAAAGGGCAATTTAGTCTTTTCCTTACCTAATTATTCTAATTCGTTTTTAGGAGTTTGATTGGGGTAAATTCAGATTTTAGTTAGTTTTAGAAAATGGAATTTCACGCTAGGGCTTAGAGAAAGGAGAAAAGAGGAGATAGGAGAAGAAGAAACAAGATTCGTCAAGATCGTCGAGTTTGGCCTATGGATTTCGTCAGGGGTGATCCCTACAAGGTATGTGAGATCACATAGCGTTGGGTTAGTTTTCCCATGCGTTAAACATGATTTAATTCAGCGAATTTAAGTCTTTGCAAGTTTAGAATTTGAGTTCTTGATGAACATTGTTGAAAGTTTCGTTGAATTTCTTGTGGGTTGTGTTGTTGGAGTTTCTTGCGATTTGATTCATGTTTTCGGGTGAAATTTCGAGTTGAATCTGGTATATATTGAGAGTATAAATGATCCTAAGTGTTTGGGGAAAGAACCATTGAAGTTTAGAGGGTTTAGAGTTGAAAAACGGAGAAGGAAAGTCGCCAAACACCTAGGGAAGAGGGTGGGGAGTCGCGCCAGCCAACGCTCCCCAAAAGAAGCTCTGAAGTTTACCCCTTGGGAAGACACGCCAGCCAGAGCGCCCCAACTTGGCCTCTAAAGTTTGAGGGCTGGCGCCCCGCGCCTCTCAGAGCGCCGGGACGCCAGTTCTCCCCATTCGTTCCCCACTTTTTAGTGCTTGTTCCTTAGCAATGTACCTATATTTTCTAATTGATTCCAACACTCTAAGGTACATATAAACATCATGAAATCATCCATGAACATGAGATCATGAACCTTGAATTCATAATCTAATTCAAGGAAAGTTAGGATCAAAGTCAAGAGAAGTTAAGAGTCGAGTCTAGAAGTTAAGAAGCAAGTCGAAGTAAAGTTTTTAAAGTTTTCAAAAGTCTTTAGCAAACGTTTTAACTTTGTTTTAAGACTAAAGTTTTCAAGTTAAGCAAAGAGTAAAGAGTTGAGTTCATTTCTCAAAAAGTTATAAGGGAACCTAGTATTCCCAAAGAGTTTATAAATGTTTTTTGCATTTGAGCAAGAAAAGGGAACATCGATTCCAAGAGAGCTTTTAAGCTAAGTTTTGAGTAATTATCTCAACCCAAAGAAAGAAGTTTGTTTTAAAAACATATGAGCTAAGTATATTTTAGGAGTAGTATTGAGCACCGATATGGGGATGCGAGTTCATATTACTCCATAAACTATGTAGCCATCATGGGTAGTAAAGGATCATACTTTTTAGATGACTCCTTAAGATGCTTTAGCATAGACTAGTGGATCCACTAAGTTAAGCGTTCTATATGACGGCAAAGTATAGGACAGTTCTGGAAGCGTGGGCAAGACGTTGTATCACCACTTAGGCTCATAGTGGTGGTTGTCGGTTAGAGAATCTCCCACAGAAACTATATTACTTTGTTATATGAGTAAAGTTGAGGTTATTATTGCATTTTCTTTAATGAGCTAAGTTGCTTTTACCGTTTTATAAAGCTTTTCATATATTGCATGTGTCTTATTACTTTATTATGAGTTTAGTTATTCATTAGTTGAGAAGAGCCAAGGTAAGTTTTTCTTTCAGAATCTTTTCAAGCCTTTGTTATGTTTAGCTTTCCAACTTGCATACTCGTACATTCAATGTACTGATGCCAATTGGCCTGCATCTTATTATGATGTAGACGCAGGTAATCAGGATCAGCATCCAGCGCCTCGTTGATCCAGCTTGAGCACTTAGAGTATGTGGTGAGCCTCATTGCATTCAGAGGACTCCTTTATTTGCTTTCTAGTTTAGTTCATTAGGATGTTGTGAGGTTTGTCCCAACATCCATCTCAGTTGTTTTAGAGGCTTCATAGACAATTAGTTATTAGTTCTTTAGTCTTATCGTTTTATCTTATGTTAAGACTTGGGTTGCCATTTTGGCCAAGTTGAATGTTTAATTCTTTTATAATTCTAAGTTATATTATTAAGCTATTTGAGTAAGTTCATTTGATCATTGTAATCATGCTTAGAGTCTTCCGCTGAGTTAAGTAAGCGAGGCCAAGCGTTTGTTTGGGGCCAACAATGGTTCTCGAGTGCCAGCCACGTCCAGGGTGTAGGCTCAGGGCGTGAAAAACTTGGTATCAGAGCACAGAGTTCAAGAGTCCGAGGGAGTCTATGAAGTCGTGTCTGTAAAGTCCTATTTATCGGTGTGAAGCATGCCACATCTATAATTAGGAGGCTGCAACACTTAGGAAAACTTCTCAATTCTTTCATACTCATTTTGTGTGTTAAGAGTTTGATCTCTAAAGAGTTTCCCTCTAATTTGTGCTTGCGCGTGTTTTTCGATAATCATGCCTCCACGAAGAACTGTCAGAGGACGTCCTGCTAGGCGTAATGTTGAGGAGCAAGAGCTACCATATGCACCTGAAGTGTAACCTCAAGGGGAAGTTACTAATGCTGAGTTCAAAAAGGCAATTAGAATGTTGAGTCAAGCTGTGACTAACCAGGTTGGTCAGTAGAGGGGAGCTAGACAGGAAAGAGCTGACACTTCAAGGATTCGTGAGTTCTTGAGGATGAACCCTCCAAGTTTCACGGGTTCGAGCACTACTGAGGATCCGGAGAACTTCATTGAGGAGTTGAAGAAGGTATTTGAGGTATGCATGTTGCTAATGCTGAGCGAGTTGAACTAGCTGCATATCAACTGAAGACTGTTGCTAGAACTTGGTTTGACCAATGGAAGGAGGGTAGAGCTTAGAATGCACCACCTGCTAATTGAGCCTGTTTTGAGGAGGCTTTCTTGGGGAGTTTCTTTCCCTGAGAATTGAAAGAGGCTAAGGTACAAGAATTTCTTACACTTAAGCAAGATTCTTTGAGTGTTCATCAGTATGGGTTGAAATTCACCCAACTGTCTCGCTATGCTCCGAAAATGGCTGCGGACATGAGGAGTAGGATGAGTTTGTTTGTTGATGGGTTGTCCCGTCTATCAAGCAAAGAAGGCTGAGCAACAATGCTTATTGGAGACATGGACATTTTGAGGTTGATGGTCTATGTGCAACAGGTTGATGAAGAGAAGCTGAGGGACAAGGAAGAGTTTAGAAATAAGAAAGCTAAGACAGGAAATGAGTCTGGGCAACATAAAGGTAATGTGAACCGTTCATCCTTTCAACAAAAGCAAAAGGGACCTGCCCATCATCTGCTAGTGCACCTGCACCCAGAAACAAAGATGAGTACAATGGCCAAAATTCGCAGAACTAGACCTGCACAGTCTCAGGGTAGTGTGGCACAAAGAGGTAACTGGGCTCCTGCATATGCTAAGTGTGGTAGAACCCACCCAGGTAAGTGTCGTGAGGGCCTGATAGGTTTCTTCAAGTGTGGACAAGAGGGTCACTTCTTGAAAGAGTGCCCAAAGAACATGCAGGGTAGTGGAAATCAGGGCAATAGGCCCCAATCTTCATCAGTTGCTCCCCCAGACAGAGTTGCACCTAGAGGAGCTACTTCAGGTACGAGCGGAGGAACAAACCATATTTATGCAATCACTAGTCATCAAGAGCATGAGAACTCTCCAGATGTTGTTACTGGTATGATCAAAGTCTTTGCTTTTGATGTTTATGCTTTGCTAGACCCAGAAGCAAGTTTATCTTTTGTAACCCCTTATGTTGCAAATAAGTTTGATGTTCTTCCTGAGAAACTTTGTGAACCCTTTTGTGTTTCTACACATGTTAGGGAGTCTATTTTAGCAGAGAGCGTCTATCGTGATTGCCCCATTTCCGTCAATCACAAGAGTACCATGGCTGATTTAATTGAGTTAGACATGATGGATTTTGATGTCATTCTTGGTATGGACCGGCTTTATGCCTGCTATGCCTCAGTTGGTTGTAGACCTTGAGTAGTTAAGTTTCAGTTTCCAAATGAGCCAGTCTTAGATTGGAAAAACAGTTCAACATTGCCTAAGGGTCGTTTCATTTCGTACCTTAAGGCGATAAAGTTAGTTTCCAAGGGGTGTGTCTATCACTTAGTTCAAGTTAATGACTCTACTGTTGAGATGCCTCATATTCATTCAGATTCAGTAGTAAGAGAGTTTCCAGAAGTCTTTCCTGATGATCTTCCCGGAGTCCCTCTTGAGAGAGAAATAAACTTCGGTGTAGACCTTCTTTCAGATACTCGGCCGATATCTATTCCACCATATAGAATGGCACCAGCAGAGTTGAAGGAGTTAAAAGAGCAGTTAAATGACCTTTTAGATAAGGGCTTTATTCGACCAAGTGTCTCACCTTGGGGCACTCCGGTCTTATTTGTGAGAAAGAAAGATGGTTTCCTTAGGATGTGTATAGATTACCATCAGTTAAACAAGGTTACCATCAAGAACAAGTATCCTCTTCCAAGGATTGATGATCTTTTCAATCAGTTTCAGGGTTCTTCTTGTTTCTCAAAAATTGAAAGGTTACCATCAGTTGAGAGTAACATAATGTGATATTCCGAAGACAACATTTAGAACCCGTTATGGTCACTATGAGTTTTTGGTCATGTCCTTTGGTTTGACTAATGCACCAACAACGTTCATGGATCTTATGAATAGGGTCTTCAAACCTTATTTAGATATGTTTGTTATCGTCTTCATTGATGACATACTAATCTATTCAAGGAATGAAGATGATCATGCTAGTCATCTCATAATAGTTCTTCAGACTTTGAAAGATAAGGAGTTGTATGCTAAATTCTCTAAGTGTGAATTTTGGCTTGAGTCTGTGGCATTCTTAGGCCATATTGTGTCTGGAGAGGGAATTAAAGTTGATACTCAATAAATTGAGGCAGTGCAGAATTGGCCTAAAACCATATCTCCAATTGATATTAGGAGTTTCTTGGGTTTGGCTGGCTATTATAGAATGTTTGTAAAGGGGTTCTCGTCTATTTCATCCCCTTTGACCAAGTTAACTCAGAAGACAGTGAAATTTTAATGGTCCGAAGCTTGCGAGAAAAGCTTTCAAGAATTGAAAAAGGGGTTGACTACTGCCCCAGTTTTAACCTTACCAGAAGGTACTCAAGGTTTTGTGGTGTACTGTGATGCATCTAGAGTTGGTTTGGATTGTGTCTTAATGCAGAACGACAAAGTTATAGCTTATGCCTCCAGACAATTGAAAGTTCATGAGAAGAACTACCTAACTCATGACTTAGAGTTGGCTGATGTAGTATTCGCTTTGAAGATATGGCGTCATTACTTGTATGGTGTGCATGTTGATGTATTCACTGATCACAAGAGTTTTCAATATGTGTTCACCCAGAAAGCTTAATATCAGACAAATGAGGTGGTTAAAATTACTCAAGGATTATGACATGAGTATTCTTTATCACCTAGGTAAGGCTAATGTTGTTGCTGATGCCTTGAGCAGGTTGTCTATGGGTAGTACTCCCATGTTGATGAAGAAAAGAGAGAGTTAGCGAAAGATGTGCATAGACTTGCACGCTTTGGAGTCCGACTAATGGATTCCAAAGAAGGAGGAGTAGTGGTGTTGAATGGGGCTAAATCTTCATTAGTGTCAGAAGTGAAAGAAAAGTAAGACCAAGATCCCATCTTTCTTGAATTGAAGACAAATGTTCATAAGCAAAAAGTATTAGCTTTTGAACAAGGGGGAGATAATGTATTGAGATATCAAGGTAGATTGTGTGTACCTATGGTGGATGGACTCCAAGAGAGGATCATGGAGGAAGCTCATAGCTCCAGATATTCCATTCATCCGGGTTCCACAAAGATGTATCGTGACTTGAGAGAAGTTTATTGGTGGAATAGTATGAAGAAGGGCATTGCAGAATTTGTTGCTAAGTGTCCAAATTGCCAACAAGTTAAAGTAGAGCACCAAAGGCCCGGTGGTTTGGCTCAGAATATAGAACTTCCGAAATGAAAGTGGGAGATGATTAATATGGACTTCATCACAGGGTTACCAAGGTTTCGTAGGCAGCATGATTCTATTTGGGTGATTGTTGATAGAATGACGAAATCAACACACTTTTTGCCGGTAAGGACTACCCATTCATCAGAATATTATGCTAAGCTATATATTCAAGAAGTGGTAAGACTTTATGGGGTTCCGGTCTCCATTATTTTAGACAGAGGTGCGCAATTTACTGCACAATTTTGGAAGTCATTCCAGAAAGGCTTGGGTTCAAAGGTGAACTTGAGTACTGCTTTTCATCCTTAGGCAGATGGTCAAGCAGAGAGCACTATTCATACCTTAGAGGATATGTTGAGGGCTTGTGTGATTGATTTCAAAGGGAATTGGGATAATTACCTACTTCTCATTGAGTTTGCTTACAACAACAGTTACCACTCTAGCATCCAAATGGCTCTTTATGAAGCTCTCTATGGGAGAAGATGCAAATCTCCTATATATTGGATGGTTTGAAGTTGGTAAAGCAGGGTTGATAGGACCATATTTAGTTCATCAAGCTATGGAGAAGGTGATAGTGATTCAAGAGAGGTTGAAAACGGCACAGAGTCGTCAAAAATCCTACACTAATGTTAGGAGAAGGGCATTAGAGTTCGAAGTAGATGATTGGGTATATCTAAAAGTTTCACCCATAAAGGGTGTTATGAGGTTTGGTAAGAAGGGGAAACTTAGTCCCCGGTATATTGGACCTTATCGAATATCCAAGAGAATCGGCAATGTAGCTTATGAGTTAGAGCTACCACAAGAGTTAGCCGCGGTTCATCCGATATTTAACATCTCTATGTTGAAAAAGTGCATGGGCGATCTGTCATTGATCATACCAACTGAAGATATTGGGATCAAGGATAGCCTATCCTATGAAGAGATTCCTGTTCAGATTCTAGATCGCCAAGTTTGCAAGTTGAGAACAAAGGAGGTAGCATCAGTCAAAGTCCTTTGAAGGAACCAATTTGTTGAGAAATCTACTTGGGAAGCTGAGGAGGATATGAAGAAAAGATATCCACATCTCTTTGAGTCCGGAGAAAATGCAGACCAAGGTACTAATTCTGTTCTTAGTACTCTTTAAATTACGAGTGAGCATGTTGTTTGTTTGCAATTGCTTGTTGGGTTTTTGAACTTGATGTTACACCCCGAGCCTAGTAAGAATAATCTCATTCGAAGACGAATGTTCCCAAGGGGGAGATATTGTAACATCTCGCAATCTGAAATAACTAGGAAGAAATTAATAATTGGAAATAGTCATTTTGGAAAGAATGAAAATCTGGAACAAGTTAGGAAAAATTGAGTTTTGGTCAACTTCAAACGGCCATAACTCCTAGATCAGGATGAGTTAGGTGTACTTCCAGACATGGTTGGAAAGCTCTTGTAATGATCTTTCCAACACCGCTGAGTTTGCGCGATTCTGAGTTCGTATGAGTAAGTTATGCCCTTTGGAAGTTGGGTTGTTGGATTAAGGAAAGTCTAATCCGGATTTTGGAAGGGTAATTTAGTCTTTTCCTTACCTAATTAAGGGTAAAGTCAGATTTTAGTCAGTTTTAGAAAGGGAATTTCATGCTAGGGCTTGGAGAAAGGAGAAAAGAGGAGATAGGAGAAGAAGAAGCAAGATTCATCAAGACCGTCGAGTTTGGCCTGTGGATTTCGTTGGGGGTGATCCTTACAAGGTATGTGAGATCACATAGCATTGGGTTAGTTCACCCACACGCCAAACATGATTTAATTCAACGAATTTAAGTCTTTGAAAGTTTAGAAATTGAGTTCTTGATGAACATTGTTGAAAGTTTCGTTGAATTTCTTGTGGGTTGTGTTGTTGGAGTTTCTTGCGATTTGATTCATGTTTTCGGGTGAAATTTCGAGTTGAATCTGGTATATATTGAGAGTATAAATGATCCTAAGTGTTTGGGGAAAGAACCATTGAAGTTTAGAGGGTTTAGAGTTGAAAAACGGAGAAGGAAAGTCGTCAAACACCTGGGGAAGAGGGTGGGGGGTTGCGCCAGCCAACGCACCCTAAAAGAATCTCTGAAGTTTACCCCTTGGGGTGACGCGCCAGCCAGCGCGTCCCAAAAGGAGCTCTGAAGTTTACCCCTTGGGGTGACGCGCCAGGACGCGCCAGGCAGCGCGTCCCAGCTCGGCCTCTGAAGTTTGAGGGTTGGCTCCCCGCGCCTCTCAGAGCGCCAGGGACACTAGTTATCCCCATTCGTTCCCCACCTTTTAGTACTTGTTCCTTAGCAATGTACCTATATTTTCTAATTGATTCCAACACTCTAAGGTACATCTAAACATCATGAAATCATCCATAAACATGAGATCATGAACCGTGAATCCATAATCCAATTCAAGGAAAGTTAGGATCAAAGTCACGAGAAGTTAAGAGTCAAGTCTAGAAGTTAAGAAGCAAGTCAAAGTAAAGTTTTTAAAGTTTTCAAAAGTCTTTAGCAAACGTTTTACTTTGTTTTAAGACTAAAGTTTTCAAGTTAAGAAAATAGTAAAGAGTTGAGTTCATTTCTCAAAAAGTTATAAGGGAACCTAGTATTCCCAAAGAGTTTATATATGTTTTTCGCATTTGAGCAAGAAAAGGGAGCATCAATTCAAAAAGAGCTTTTAAGCTAAGTTTTGAGTAATTATTTCAACCCAAAGAAAGAAGTTTGTTTTAAAAACATATGAGCTAAGTATATTTTAGGAGTAGTATTGAGCACCGATATGGGGATGCGAGTTCATATTACTCCATAAACTATGTAGCCATCATGGGTAGTAAAGGATCATACTTTTTAGATGACTCCTTAAGATGCTTTAGCATAGACTAGTGGATCCACTAAGTTAAGCGTTCTATATGACGGCAAAGTATAGGACAGTTCTGGAAGCGTGGGCAAGACGTTGTATCACCACTTAGGCTCATAGTGGTGGTTGCCGATTAGAGAATCTCCCACATAAACTATATTACTTTGTTATATGAGTAAAGTTGAGTTTGTTATTAAATTTTCTTTAATGAGCTAAGTTAATATTACCGGTTTATAAAGTTTTTCATATATTGCATGTGTCTTATTGCTTTATTATGAGTTGAGTTCATGAGTTGAGAAGAGTCAAGGTAAGTGTTTCTTTCAGAATCTTTTCAAGCCTTTGTTATGTTTAGCTTTCCAACTTGCATACTCGTACATTCAATGTACTGATTGCAGTTGACCTGCATATTATTATGATGCAGACGCAGGTAATCAGGATCAGCATCCAGCGCCTTGTTGATCCAACTTGAGCACTCAGAGTCTATGGTGAGCCTCCTTGCATTCTGAGGACTCCTTTATTTGCTTTCTAGTCACCTGTCTCTTTAGAAATATGCAACTGAATGAGACTGTTGGCTAACCTATAAACATCCCTAGCCAATGGTCTCTCCTCCACGCTAAGAACGGTAAGACTTCCCATGCTAGAAATCCTCCTACTCAAAGCATCGGCCACCACATTGGCCTTCCCTAGATGATATAAGATGGTGATGATGTGGACCTTCAGTAGCTCAAGCCATCGGTGTTGCTTCAATTTTATAGCCCTCTTACTGAAGATGTACTAAAGACTCTGATAATCCGTGAAGACCTCATAATGAATCCTATATATAATTTCACCATAGCTTAAGCAGAAACACTATGGTTTCTAACTCTAAATCATGGTTAGGGTGGTTCCTCTCATGGGTCTTCAACTGTATAGAAGCATAGTTGATCACCTTACCTTTTTCATAATAACACCACCTAATCCAACTCTAAATGCATCACAATAAACCGTAAATTCTACACCTTATTTGAGTAAAGTCAAAACATGAGCGGAAGTCAACAAGGTCTTGAGCTTTTGACTCACTCGTCACACCACTTTAAGCTCACACTTTGTCGATTTGAACTGGTCAAATAAGATGCAATGGTGGAGAAACTTTGAACAAATCGTCTGTAACAACCGGCAAGTCACACAAAACTCCAGATCTCAGTAACTGACATAGGTTTGGTTCAACCCCTCACTGCCTCATTCTTGGTTGGATATACCTAATACCCTCCTTGGACACCATGTGTCCAAAAAATGCCATAGAATCAAGCAAAATCTCACAGTTCAAGAATTTCTTCCCTCAACCTCTGGAGTATGATCCTTAAATGTCGGTTGTGATCCTCCTTAGTCTTAGAGAATACCAAGATGTCATCAGTGAGCACTATCACAAAGGAATTTAGATAAGATCGGAACACCCCGTTCATCAACTTCGTGAACGTTGTAAGGGCATTTGTCAAATCGAAAGACATCACAAGAAACTCATAGTGCCCATAACGAGTTCTGAAGGTTGTCTTAGATATATCCAATGCCCTAATCCTTAGTTGATGATAACCGAACCTCAAATCAATCATAAAAATAGAGATACACCATGAAGCAGATCATACAAATCATCAATAGAGGAAGAGGATATTTGTTTTTCACTGCCACTTTGTTCAACTACCAATAATCAATAAACATCCTCATGGATCCATCCTTCTTCCTCACAAACAACACATGATTACCCCATAGAGAAACACTAGGGCGAATGAACCCCTTGCTCAATAAATCCTTCAACTGATCCTTTAATTCCTTCAACTCAGATGTAGCCATACAATAAGGAGGAATAGAGATGGGCTTGGTACCCGGCTCCAAGAACACCTGGAAGGTCAGTAGGAAAAACTCTTGAACCATGGGAAAAATATCCATGAGAGGTGGTTCAATAGTAGTATCCTGAATGAAAGTCAAATACGACAAACAACCTCTATCAACCAATCTCTGGCCTCGAATGAATGAGATAACTTTGCTAGGGTAATAACCACTAGCACCTATCCACTTCACTATCGGGACACCCGACATAGCTAGTATAATAGTCTTAGCATAACAATCAAGAATTGCATGATATGGGGAGAGCCAATCCATACTTAAAATAATATCAAACTCTATGGTCCCCAAAATGACCAAGTCTATCCAAGTATCATACCCGACCAAAGAAACAAGAAAGGATCGATACGCCCGATCCTCCACTAAGGATTCACCCACTGGTGTAGAAATATGAATAGGCACAAACATGTAGTCAGGCATCATATCAAACGCAACAACAAAATAGGTATGCACATAAAAAAAAGTAGACTCCCGATCAAATGATACAAACATAGGTCAATGGTAAACTGGGACGATACCTATGATCCCAACATCAGAGGTCTCGGCCTTAGGACCCTACGGAGCTGGGGTTCCCCTGCCAGAAGTCCTGCCACCTTTACCGGACTAACCGATGCCTTGATCCCTGGTCGGAGGTGATGAATCTCTAGTTGGAGCATCTGAATAAGAACGATGGGGTCCGAAATGAGTCTATAGAGGACACTGACATATCAAATCACCTAGATCCCCATAAGTATAACAACACCTCAACACGGATAACTGTTGTTGTGAACCAGACAAACTACCACGGCAACCTCGGCCAGAACCATAAGATTCTCGGGCAGACTGCTCACTCTCAGTTACGGGCATAAATTCATAAACCGACCCATATCGCTGAAAGGAGCTACTACCTCTATGTAAACTTCTGCCTCCATATGAGGCACCAAAAAACTGACTATATGATCGGGCCCTCTTGGGATCCCAAAACTTCTCTAAATCTATCAACTCCGCCTCTTTGGCGTGCTCACAATGGACCATAATGAAACCCCCTCTTTGGCTTCTTTGAGCACATAGGATCTGACGGAGAAAGTCAACCCTCTTATAAACATGCGAAACCTTTCTGCCTCATCTGAAACAATAGTCATAACATGTCTAGAAAGCTCACTGAAATAGACCTCATACTCGGTCACAGACAAATGAAGATGTATCAATGAAGTTTGTGTCTTTTTGGAAGCCTCTAGATCTATACTCTTTGTCGATCTATGTGTTTCTATCTTTTAATATTTACTTTGTTGTGTCTGATTGGGGTCATTTGGTTCAGGTTTCACTTTTTTTTGTTTGGACCGAATTTGTTTTCTTATTTCTTATAAAAATATATGGCCCAATTGAGCCACTTTTAGATTTTTTTTTAATTGCTCTAATAGGCCCACAGTCATTCTCAACATAATATATAGCCCTTATTTGGAAATCCTAAGCTCTAATTCGTTCTAACTTCCCTAGTCGCTGCCCAATTCTCTTTTTCTTGTTTGAAACAATGGTTGCCTATCGTCCCTCTCTTGATTTCTGATGTCTTTGCTGGTAATTCTTTATTTATTTTTTCTTTTTCCTTATCCATCTCTCTCTCCTTTTTCATTTATACTAACTATTGAATGAAGATGCGCTTAAGGCGAGAATAGGGATAACAATGGGGCGGTGTAGGGTGGGGGCAGGTGGGTTGAGCTTAACTCGCAATTTTTTTTATCCGATCCAGCCCAGCATAATAACTTTTTTCATTTTCAATCCACTCCACATAGACCTTTCCCGCATAATTTTTTAATATTTTATCTTTTTAGTTAAGTTTGATACTAAAAATAAAATTTAAAAATAAATTCATTTTTTCATTAAGTTGTATTAATTTAAAAGGATAGTGACTTAAAGATTTGTTTTTTTAGAATCAGTTGGAAACATGTAAGAAATTGTATTATTTTTTTATTGAACCATTTTTATTTACCATCTTGAATATTTTATTAGCTTTAAAGAAATTATCTTAATGAATAATGCTCTACACTTTTATAACACGTAAAAAGTTAAAATTAAGTTTGAACCCACATAAAATCACATAAACCCGCAACCCGACCCGCCCAATATTAATTTTTAAAAAACACACTTCAACCCACCCCGCAAAACCTTAAGCCCACCCCACCCCGCATAACCTTAAATCCACCCCGTCCCACATCCGCCCCACCCCATTGTCATCCCTAGAGAAATACAAAGTCAAATTCAAATTTAAAAGGTAAAGAAAGAAGATCTTATGGGTTGATGCAAATAACATGTGGTAAGATCTTTTCTGATTTCATAAAATCCACTAGTAATTACGTATCTCACTTTTTCATGTGTAGATTTTTAACACATCTTCATGTTTTGTGATTTTGTTTTCCACATCTCCTCTAAATCTTTTCCATGTGTTTAAAAATGAAAAAACCTTATAAATCTTTGAAATCCTAACTTCATCCCCTATTTTCTTGTAATCTCTTACTCTATTTGAAATATAATTAATATTTTCTTTCTATTTTTAAAATATTTCATAAAATCATAATCAACTTTATTCGATCACCTGAACAATAATATTGGGACAAAATTTCAATTTTTAATATAAAAAGATAAAAGTTAAATATAAACTATTTGAACAAAATAAGTAAATGTCAATCACGTAATATTTGATTAATTTGTCACCCCGTACAAATGATTTATGTTTCTTATAATTATATACTAAGTGTAATGAATATTAATGAATAAAGTCTAATTATTAATTCTAATCTAATTTTTTGAGCTAATCTATAATTTTTCTCTATTATCTCTTGCTTTCTTTATCTGTAATTTTGAAATTTTCTCAAATATGATAAACTCATAAACTAAGTCAGGGATCTAAATATTTCATTTGCCTTCAAATACTGGTAGAACTATACTTGGTAAATAATTGTTAAATGTTAATTTTATCACTATTTCATCAAAAGTGTACTATAAGCTGCTCCGGAGGAAATTGATATATGCCATGGAGGTTGAATATTTAGTATTAAAAATTATCAAAGAAGTTAAAAGTAGAAAATACTATCATATTATTCTAAACAACGTAAAGAAGAGTTATACTTGTTGATGACATGATTAAGTAATTATAAGTAGCTTCTAATTACCTAATTATGTCATCAATAAGTATAATTCTTTTTTACGTTGTTCTTTAAAGGAATATGATCTTTCTTATTGTTATCTACTTTATTAATTATTTGAAATGTTGTTCATATTAAATCATCAAATTTTACAATATATATTGATGTGTAGAGATTTTAAAACATTTTCAATGCTTAAAACATAGAATTTTATACGTTCTTAAGTATGTTTATGTAGATATGATGTGTTTTCGTGTTGTTCTACAAGAAAACATGTTCCTAAAGCAAAGACGTATATGATAAAGAGGGACTTACAATTTATAGTTCCTTTAGAAACTAATTTCCACAATTCAACAAAAATATCTTTTATACACTCTACCAAACGACCCGTTAAAGACTAAAATCCTCCCACAAGTCTTCAAGACAACAAATATGCACCTTCAAAGGTTGATTATGTAACACCCCGCTACTAGAAAGCCTTGGAATTAGAACAAAACCATTTTTGGAAATAATTAAATTTGGAAAGATCGACAAAATTAAGCTAAGTATGAGTTTTGGGTCAACTTCAAACGACCATAACTCCTAGCTCAGGATGAGTAAGGTGTGCTGTAAGATACAGTAGGAAATATATTTGAATTATCTTTCCAACGCCGCCAAGTTTGCGCGATTTCAAGTTTGTATGAGGGAGATATGTCCATTTGAAATTGGGCTGTTTAGATAAAGAAAGTCAAAACCGGATTTTAGAAAGGTACTTTGGTCTTTTCACTACCCTATTAATTAATTTCGTTTTTGGTAATTAAGTTTGGGTCTAAATTGATTTGGTTCATTTTACGCTTCATCAAAAAGAGTTAGGGTTTTGAGAGAAGAGAAAAGAAGAGGAGAAGAAGCAAGGATTCATCGATTTCTTGGGGAATTGAGTGTGGGTTTCGCCAAGGGTCGGATTCAATCCTACGAGGTATGTGAGTTCACATAGAATTGGGCTCGTTCACCCATGCGCCAAACATGTTTATTTCAGTATGATTTTCGTCCCGAAATATTGAGACTTTGATGTTCTTGAGTTGTATTCTTGAATTGCTTTTGTTCTTGAATATTGGATGAGATTGAAGAGTTCTTGAGAGTTTAAGGTTGATTATTAGCGTTGTCTTGAGTTAGATTCTTGTGTACATTTGTTGTGTATCTGAGTCTTAAGAGGAATTGAGAAAAAGAATCGAATTTAGGTGAATTAGGGTTAGACAATGAAGAAGGAACAAGTCGGACAAATCTGGGTACCAAGTCCGCATCGCAGACCTGTTCCTCAGGATTGATAAAATTTTCTCCGCATCGCGGAGTGGTCACGGACTGTTCTGCCTCAAAAATTATTTCGCAATCAAATAATTAAATGCATCTCCGCGTCGCGGACTTGCTTCCAGACAGTGATTTCTTGATCGTTTCTCATGTTTAACTATATAAAAACACTCCTAAACATCATGAGATCTTTCCTATCACAAATCACAATCCTTGAATCCATAATTCAATTCAAGGAAAGTTAAGAGTCAAGTCAAGAGAAGTTCTTAGAGTCTTCCAAAAGTCTTTTACAAACGTTTCAACTTTGTTTTAAGACTTGAGTTTTGAGTTGAGTAAAGAGGGAAGATTGAAGTTCATTTCTTCAAAGAGTATATGGGAACTATGTATTCCCAAAGAGTTTAAAATGTTTTCACATTTAAATAAGAAAGGAAACTGAGATTTCCAAAGAGCCTTTGAGCTAGTTTTCAGAAAAGAGTAAATGCTTTCACAAATAAGCAAGAGGGGAAACTTTGATTTCCAAGATAGCCTTTGAGCTAAGTTTTGAGCAATTATCTCAAACCACAGAAAGAAGTATGTTTTTAAACATAAGAGCTAGTATTATATTTTGGGAGTAGTATTGAGCACCAATTTGGGGGAGAGTTCAAACAACTCCCAGCCCCCATAAACCATGTAGCCATCATGGGTAGAAAAGGGTCATACTTTTTAGACGATTTCATAATGCTTTTCAGCATAGACTAGTGGATCCACTTAGTAGTCATGTTCTATACCCTCGGCAAGGTATAGGATGGCCCTGACAACGTGAGGCAAAACGTTGTATCATCACAATAGCTCTTAAGTGATAATTGTCGGTTAACTCCCACAACAGTAATTTGTATTTTTATATACATTCAGAGTTTATATTGTATCTTTGCATACATTCAGAGTTACTATTGCATTTCTAAATACACAGAGTTGTTATCTATGTTTTAAAAGCTTTTCTTTACATTGCATTATTTTATTGCTTTATATTCAAATGAGTTAAGTTGAGTTGAGTTGAGCCCAGGTATGTGTCACTCCCCGAGCCTATGCCCTGGGCGGGACCGACACTCGAAGACCATTGCTGGCCCCCAAGCGAACCCTTGGCCTGGCTTTCAAAACTCAGCGGAAAACTTAACTCAATAGAATAACTCAATGCAATAAAAGGTCATAAGACAACTTAAATGATAAAAAATCTGGCCAAAAAGGCAACTCGAGTCTCAAAATAGAATATTTATATATACAAAGAAAAGAGACTCAATACTAACTGACTGACTGACTGTCTATGAAGCCTCTATAAAACTGAGATGGATGTTGGGACAGACCCCGCAACATCCTAATAAGCAAAACTAGGAAAACAAAATGACCGAGTCCTCCGGAATGCAAAGAGGCTCACCACTAACTCTGGAGTGCTCAGCTGGATCAACGGCGTGCTGGATGCTAATCTTGGGTACCTGCGTCTGCATCATCATAAGATGCAGGCCAACTGGCATCAGTACATTGAATGTACGAATATGCGAGCTGGATCGCTAAACAACAACTTAAACTTGAAAGGAGTACAAGAGAACACCTACCTTGGCTCTGTTCGACTCATGAATAACTGAACTCAAATATAAAGCAATAAGAAACATGCAATATATAAAGCTTGTAAAACTATTTAAAACATGACGTAAAAATCATATTTATAATATCACAAAAATACCATGCTTTCTCTCAAAGTCTACTTGTGCAATGCATGAATGAAGTCCTATACCCCCATCCATACTAAGCAGAACCCCTCGAGGAACCATGAAATTTCTACTGTGGGAGTTTCTCTAACCGACAACCATCACATAAGAGCTATAGTGATGATACAGCGATCAACCTCACGCTGCCAGAGCATCCTATACCCGGCCAAAGGTATAGGACCTGAACTGCCTAATGGATCCACTAGTCTAATTTGAAAAGAATTCATCTAAAAAGTATGAGCCTCTTCTACCCATACTAATCATGTTTTAGAAACTCTTTCACAAAACTCATCTTTTTCTTAAAAGAGATAGTACTCAAAATGCTCAAAACTCTTTTGGAAATCTCAATTTCCTCTCATCTTAAAAGTGAAAACATTTATAAACTTCTTTGGGAATACTTAGTTCCCTAATAACTTTTGAGAAATGAACTCAACTATATACTCTTGTGATTAACTTGAAACTCTATACTCTTTACTTAACTTGAAACTCTAGCCTTAAAATGAAGTTAAAACGTTCAATGAAGACTCTTGGAAAACTTTAAAAACTTGCTTGACTTGCTTCTTAACTTCTAGACTTGACTCTAACTTCACTTGACTTTGATCCTAACTCGCCTTGAATTGGATTATGGATTCGAGGTATATGATCATATGTTTATGGATGAGTTCGGGATGTCTAGATGTACCTTAGAGTGTTGAAAACAACTATAAAACATAGGTACATTACCAAGGAACATGTATGAAAAAGTAGGGAGAGAATGGGAAGACTTGGCGTCCTTGGCGCTCTGAGAGGCGCAGGGCGCCAGCCTTCAGACTTCAGAGAGGCCTGCTTGGCGCTCTGCTAGGCGCGCCACCCCAAGGGCTGGACTTCAAAGTCCCTTTTGGGGCGCGCTGGCTGGCGCGACGCCCCACCCCTGTTTCCAGAAAAACTCGATTTTTCTCCTTCCTTTTTCCAACTCTAAACCTTCTAAACTTCAAAGTTTCCAGCCCCAAACACTTAATATCATAAAACCCCTCAACATACACTAGATTCAACTCGAAATCACAACTGGAAACATGAACCAAGACAACAAGGAACTTCAACAACACAACCAACAACTTCAACAAACACAACCAATCTTTTCTCGGAATTAAAACGAGTTTGGCGTGTGGGAGAAAGAACCAACCCAACACCATGATCTCACATACCTGAATAGGGATCACCCCCGACGAAAACCACGACGATCTCCTTGCTTGTTCTTCTCTTTCTCCTCTTCTTCTCCTCTTCACTCACAAACCCTCACTCTCACTCTTTTAAAAAGGGAAAAACTAATCTAAAAATCAGTCTAAATCCCTAATATAACCAAAATAAATGGTTAGGGAAAAGACCAAAATACCCTTACAAATTTCGGGCTGACTTCCCTGTACCAACAGCCCAACTTCCAAAGGGCATAACTCACTCATACGAACTCGGAATCGAGCAAACTCGGCGGCGTTGGAAAGATCATTCCACAAGCTTTGCAAACATAACTGGAACTACACCTAACTCATCCTGAGCTAGGAGTTATGACTGTTAAAAGTTGGCCAAAAACTCACTTTTTCCATACTTGACTAAATTTTTCCAGATTTTGAATTCCTTCCAAAAATGACAATTTCCAATTCTAAGCCTCTTCATAGTTATTTCAAATTGCCGGATGTTATAGTATGTTCTTTCAGTTCCTTTCAAGCTTAAGTCTTGTTTTAGAATTCCTCTCCCATGCTCGTACATTTAATGTACTGATGCCAGTTGGCCTGCATATTTTTATGATGCAGATTCAGGTAACCAGGATCAACATCCACCGCATCGTTGATCCAGTTGAGCTTCAGAGTTGTTAGTGAGCCTCCTTGCTTCCGGAGGATCCCCTTTTTCATTACTTTATCATTTTAGTTCATTAGGATGTCGTTGGTCTTGTCCCGGCGTCCATCTCAGTTGTTAGAGGCTTCATAGACAGTAAGTTGATGTTAGTTCTTTAGTCTTTCCATTTTAGTTATGTTTGAGACTTGAGTGCCATTTTGGCTAGTGAATGTTCTTTATACATTCTAAGTATTTATTGAGCAGTTCAGTTTACTTTTTAAAGTATTTTATCATGAGTAAGTCTTTCGCTGAGTAGTAATCTAGGTCAAAGGTTCGCTTGGGGCCATCAATGGTTCTCGAGTGCCAGTCCCGCCCTGGGTGTAGGCTCGGAGCATGACAGACTAGGCCAAATGTTATGATAAACATCAGACAATCTACTACTCTAAGGTTCACAGAGAGCGTATGTTAAATAAGCTAAGGTTATCCAATATGAAATTTCCTCATAACCAACCAGTTCAACCCATTTTAATTCAAAAAAGGGTGAATAAAATCACGTGTTGATATATTAGGGGACATCTTCAAAAGCTTAAACTCTTTAAAATCCTTTTTCTCTTTTTCTTCGTAATGCCCTTTGATTCCATAACAGATTTTGTGTTGCCCTTGGAACACAAATTCGTAGGATTTCTCACCTTCAAAATCATGTCCTACGACGACGTGCTCTTCTACATTGTCACTTTTCTCGACTTCAAGAACTCCTACTTGGAGTAATTTGAGTTTATTCCTGTTCAGCCATGTCTGAAATAAGAACAAGAAAATGATAAGAATGGTTGAACTATTCAATGTGATAACATATGTCACAATCATTTGTAGAAGAAAAAAGTTAAAGAACTTAAGGTCTAAACTGTTGTAAATAATGAAATGTGGATGCCATGTAGCAAATCCACACTTCATAACTTTAAGGTATTTAAGCATGACTTTAAGGGATTTCCTTCATGACTTTGAAGGATCACAAACAAACTCCTACCTTATATATATTCCACTTATCTTATGAAGATGTACGCATGAATTGAAATATTGGAAGGAAAACATTACTGCTCTTTCTCTCCATTTCTTTGTTATTTAATTTCTAATACTTTATTTTATAACACGGTATCAACATGAAGTCTCTTATAAGGTATGTTTCGGTGATATAACTATTTCTATTTTCATATTCTAAGCACAAGTATACATTTGAATATTTTTATTTTTTATGTTCTCTATATAATATAAAATGGTAGTAAATTTTATTAATGAATGAAAATAAAAATTCTTATATGCAAGAATTTCCACAGCAAGCAAAAGCAATTATTCAATTGGAAAAAAACAACATGCCATATCTAAGAATAAGAAGAGTTCAAAATACTGGGTACAAGCTACATGAGTAAACAACAGGCGAGCTGAATCAAGGAAGCTAAACATACAAAAACACAACTAAGGAAGCATAGGATACTTTCAATAACAGATTTCTCAATACCTGTTTTGGCAACTGAACACTTTTCCTCTTTAACAGTGGTATCAACTCCTTTGGGGTTCATTCTGTTGAGAGGAAAATTTGTAAGTTGAAGTAATGGGAAAATGAGAAAGGTATGGGGAAGGATTCAAATCGACTCACACCTTTTGTTTTAAGTACAACTATGTCACATTCATGTTGAAGAAGTCTTCGTTGGTGTTGAATCATGATGTCAGTGAGAAGTTTTGACATCCAGATGATTACAAGCCGAACATGAAAGTGTTTGTAGTGCTGCTGAGGATCGAAGGTGTTTTTTATTTTGGGCGTTCACATTGTCGGCGCACATCTAAAGCTCCACGGGTTTGCTGGGAATTGTAGGGGGAGCTGAAGAGATTAACTTTTTTTCCTTTGTCACTTTCCTTTTTTTGTTCTAGAATAGCTTTTTCCGGTTTGGGCCACTTTTGGGTTGAAGCCTTTGTAGGTTTCTGATTTTTTTGTTTATCATTAATAAAAGGCCCATCTTGGGCATCTTTATTTTTTTTTTTAAAATATGATATTCTTAATTTTCAATGGTTAAAGGTTTATTATTTTAATCTAATTTGACTATTTTTATGATAGTTTTCATCATGTAAAATTTGTCAAAATTGGAGTTCGTGACAATTGATATTTCTAGCAAAAATTATTTATCATGGGTATTCAATGCTGAAATTCATATAGACACTAAAGGTCTTGGTACCACCATTACGGAGTGTAATGCAGCATCGAGTCAGGACTAAGCGAAGTGTGACGTCCCGCCACTTTGCCATTAAATTTTTTGCAGCCAAGAAGGCATAGAGGTTTCTATAGTGGAAGAGAGGCTTGCGAAAAGCTCTAGAACACCTTAGACATTTCAAGAAACCCTTAGAGAATTCTAAGACAATGTATAACTCTCTAGATAAGAGACCAAAGTGTAAATATCTTAGGAACTTCTCATGTAAATATTAATTGCACTTTAGTCCTTAAAAAGTAGTATAAATAGAAGTGCCTACCATTTGCAATGGCACCAAGCAACCAAGCAAGTTGTAAGCAATCTTCCAAAGCTAATACAAAAAGCCTTCTTCAAAAAGCTCTCTTTTGATCTTTCTAAGTCTTTCTTAGCATTCTTTTAGCGATCTTGTCTTAAAAGGCATACTTGAGCTTACGAGATCTTGAAAGAATAGTGAGTAAGTTGTCAAGTGCCGCATGGAGCTTTAGAAAAGTCTCTAAGTCCGTGATAAAGTGGTATCAGAGCACTGAGGGAATGGCAACCGAAGGGGACGTAAACACTGCTAGTACCACCAACGTCCGTCCGGATGGTGGAAAAAAGAGTCGCAAGGGAAAGAAGCACCAAAAGAGTCCTGAAGAAATGTTGTTGGATCCCACACCAAGTGAGGCGCTAACATCTCACCCACTCTCGACCACTGAGGCCAGTAATGAAGAACTTGGCGAGGAGGCCATGGACGTCACCGCTGGAGAAGATTGGGTCGCAAGGGTTGAAGTGGCAAGGCAGGCCGTGGAGATATTAGGCCGGCACATGAATGTGGTCGACGGCAAGTTCAGAACTCTTGAAGACTTCACCCTTGAGGAGACTGAAAACATCCATAAGGAGTTGGAGGGATGTCAGCGGGCTGAATTTGAGATGAAGGAGGCCATTACTTCCTTGGAGTGCCGGCTCATGGAGGCGTTGAACACAATTGAAACCATGAAGGCCGAGATGAAGGCACTTAAGGAAGGCATGAAAGCTAGAGGATCGGCGTCACCCGATCGTGATAGAGAGGCCAGGGTCGAGGCTCCCAAGCCACCTATGTTTAAAGGCGTCTGTGACGCTCAGGAGGTGGAGAACTTTTTGTGGCACTTGGAGAATTACTTCAAGTGTAGTCGGGTGAAGAGTGACGAAAATAAGATCAACACCACCGTGTTGTATCTTTCCGAGATGGCCATGTTGTGGTGGAGGCGCAAGGAAGCTGAAATAGGGAAGGGGACGTGCACCATAAACACGTGGGAACAATTTCGCGAGGAGTTCAAGAAAGCCTTCTTCCCTACCAACGTCATATACGAGGTTAAGCGCAAGTTCAGGGAGCTGAAGCAAACACGTAGCATTCGGGCGTACGTGAAGGAGTTCACAACTCTAACGCTTCAGATTCCCAACCTCACGGACGAGGACATGCTATTCCACTTCATGGACGGATTGCAGAATTGGGCCAAGACAGAGTTGGAGCAGCGACAAGTCAAGACCATAGATGAGGCCGTCACTCAGGCTGAGTCCTTGACAGACTTTAAACATGATTGGCATGACAAGGCAAAGGGCAAGGATGCAAGGAGTAGTCATGCCAAAGGTGGGGGAGAGCGTGGCCGAGGCAAGGAGCAGCAGGCACACCCGAAACAGCACGACTCCCACAAGCCGGACAACAGACGGTTCGTGCGCCAAAATTACACGGAGAAGAAGGCGCAGACCACTAAGGGAGATGGTTGCTACATATGCGGAGGACCACATGACTATGTCAGGTGCCCGGAGATGAAGAACCTTGGCGCCATCCTACGCGAGCGAAAGGAGAAGGACGTGCAAGAGCAAGGGCAGGACACGGGCACGACGCAGTTGGGCATGGTTGGACTATGCGGGGCGATAGCCAAGCAAACAGAGAAGCCAGGAGACTTCAGCACGCAGTATGTAGACATCTCCATTAATGGACAAACAACTCGTGCCATGGTGGACACCGGGGCAGAAGCAAACATCATGACCAAGATGGCGATAGAGAGGTTAAGGCTGAACTATGTTCCAAGCAATACCCACCTCAAGACGGGTAATGCACCGCCGACCCCCGTGTGCGGAATCGCCCAAGGAGTGAACATCACGTTGGGAAATTGGCAAGGTAAGACAAATTTTACCGTCGCTCCTTTAGATATATTTGACATTATTCTTGGGCAGGAGTTCTTCCAACGCTGCCATACGATGATCGACCCCTACCTCCAACAACTCATGGTCATGAAGCGGGAAGGGTCGTGCATGGTACCTCTAGTCAAGGTACCAAAGAAGGAAGGACATGCCCTCTTATCGGCCATGCAGATTGTGAAGGGCCTAAAGAAAGGAGAACTGACGTTCCTAGATACCATTGCAAGTTCGAGAGAAGACAATGGAGCTAAGGAGTCTTTGCCACCGATCATAGAAAAGGTCCTTGAGGAGAACAAGGACGCAATGCCAGACGAGCTGCGAAAGACTCTACCTCCGAGACGAGAGGTAGATCACAAGATAGAGCTGGAGGTTGGAGCCAAGCCACCCGCGCATGCACCTTACCGTATGGCTCCACCCGAACTAGAGGAGCTAAGGAAGCAGTTGAGGAGCTCCTCGAGGCCGGTCACATCCGTCCATCTAAGGCACCTTACGGCGCACCGGTACTGTTTCAGAAGAAGAAGGATGGATTATTACGCTTATGCATCGACTATCGGGCGCTCAACAAGGTAACCATTAAGCATAAGTATCCTATCCTTCTAATTGCAGATTTGTTTGACAGGCTTGGGCAGGTCAAGTACTTCACCAAGGTGGACCTCAGGAAAGGCTACTACCAAGTGTGCATCGCAGAAGAGGATGAACCAAAGACAGCGTGCGTGACTCGGTACGGAGCATATGAGTGGTTGGTAATGCCTTTTGGCTTAACCAACGCACCCGCCACTTTCTGCACGCTGATGAACAAAATATTCCATCCCTACTTGGATCAATTCGTGGTGGTGTACTTGGATGACATAGTCATCTACAGCAACACCTTAGAGGAGCATGTGAAACATCTAAGGAAGGTCTTCCAAGTCTTACGGGAGAACCAGCTATACATCAAGCGGGAGAAGTGCGAGTTTGCCCAACATGAAGTGCACTTCTTAGGCCATATCATCAACTAGGGCAAGCTACGGATAGATGAGGCCAAGATCTGGGCAATCCAAGAATGGGAGGTTCCCACTAAAGTGAACGAGCTACGATCGTCCCTTGGACTTGTGAATTATTATCGCAGGTTCATTAGTGGCTACTCCGCAAAGGCCGCCCCACTGACAGAGTTGTTGAAGAAAAATAAGTCGTGGGTTTGGAGCACGGAGTGCCAGCAAGCCTTCGAAGGTCTTAAGGCTGCAGTAACGGAAGAGTCGGTCTTGATGCTGCCCGACTTTTCAAAAACCTTCGAAGTGCATACGGATGCTTTGGACTTTGCCATTGGGGGAGTCTTAATGCAGGAAAGACACCCCATAGCATTCGAGAGCCACAAGTTGAACGAGGTCGAACGGTGCTACACTATACAGGAGAAAGAAATGACAACCATTGTGCATTGCCTGCACACATGGAGACATTATTTACTAGGCTCCAAGTTCGTAGTCAAGACAGACAACGTGGCCACCAGCTACTTTCAGTCACAGAAGAAGATCACCCCGAAACAAGCTAGGTAGCAGGATTTCCTAGCAGAGTTCGACTCCGTCTTGGAATACAAGCCAGGAAGAAGCAATGTCGTGGGCGATGCTCTAAGTAGGAAGGCCGAACTCGCTGCCATCACAACGGTCCAATGTGATACTCAAGATGCGATCAAAGATGGCATGCAACAAGATCCCGAGGCCAAGAATCTGATGGATTTAGCCACCCAAGGTAAGACAAGGCATTTTTTGGGTGGAAGACGGCCTTTTGCTCACCTCCGGTAGAAGGGTCTACGTGCCCAAGTTTGGGTCTATCAGGCGCAGATCATTAAGGAAAACCATGACACACCCTGGGCTGGGCATCCAGGGCAGCGAAGAACGAGGGCTCTGATTGAGGCTATCTATTTTTGGCCACGCATGCGAGACAACATCGAGTGCTATGTGCAGACTTGTCTTCTGTGCCAGCAAGACAAGGTGGAGCAAACACATCCGGGAGGACTACTGGAGCCATTACCTGTAGTGAAGCGTCCATGGGAAAGCGTGACCATGGAGTTCATCACTTCCTTGCCTAAGTCCGACGGGTATGAAACTATCATGGTCGTGGTGGACAGGTTCTCAAAGTATGCTACCTTCACACCCGCCACAGTCGGATGCACTGCAAAAGAGGCCGCTTGATTGTTCTTCAAAAACGTGGTGAAGTATTAGGGGCTGCCTAGACATATCATTAGCGACCGAGACCCCCGCTTTACTGGAAATTTTTGGAGGGAGTTGTTTGAGATACTTGGCACAAAACTTCATTTCTCCACGAGTTCCACCCGCAGACCGACGGCCAGACCGAACGCGTCAACGCCCTGTTGGAGTGCTACTTGAGGCACTATGTCAGTGCACATCAAACGGATTAGGCAAGACTCCTAGACATGGAGCAATTTTCATATAACTTGCAGAGGAGTGAGTCCATCGGGCGCACGCCGTTTGAGTTGGCGACAGGCCAACAACCCCAAACTCTGCATTCTTTACCGACTGCTTTTGAAGGGAAGAGTTTGGGAGCTTACCATCTTGCCAAAGGATGGGAAGAGTAGCTTGACACTGCCAAGTCCTACTTGAACAAGGCAGCAAACAAGATGAAAAAGTTTGCCGACCACAAGAGGCGTCCCACGGACTATAAAGAAGGCGACATGGTCTTGGTAAAATAAAGAACGTCCCAATTCAAGGCACTAAGGGGCGTTCATCAAAACTTAGTGCGAAAGTATGAGGGTCCGTTCAAGATCGTTGCCAAGGTGGGCAAGATCCCATATAAGGTGGAGTTGCCTCCACACTTTAAAATCCATCTAGTGTTTCATGCAAGCGCCTCAAGCCGTACCATGAGGACACTAGCCGGAACCAATCGCGACGGGCCCCTATTACTGTCATCGCCTTGCACGACCGGGAGATTGAGGCAATCATAGACTATCAAGCCAAACGAAAGCGAGGTCAATAAGTCAGTGCCATGTTCCTTGTACATTGGAAGGGACGATCCCCGGAGGAGGCCATATGGGAGAGATATGAAGATTTGTGGCAGTTCAAAGACCAAGTCCGAGAGTTTCTGCAGCAATGCGCTGCGGTCATCGCATCATCAGGTGGGGGAGCATGTGACGTCCCGCCACTTTGCCATTAAATTTTTTGCAGCCAAGAAGGCTTAGAGGTTTCTAGAGTGGAAGAGAGGCTTGCGGAAAGTTCTAGAACACCTTAGACATTTCAAGAAACCTTTAGAGAATTCTAAGACAATGTATAACTCTCTAGATAAGGGACCAAAGTGTAAATATCTTAGGGACTTCTCATGTAAATATTAATTGCACTTTAGTCCTTAGAAAGTAGTATAAATAGAAGTGCCTACCATTTGCAAAGGCACCAAGCAACCAAGCAAGTTGTAAGCAATCTTCCAAAGCTAATACAAAAAGCCTTCTTCAAAAAGCTCTCTTTTGATCTTTCTAAGTCTTTCTTAGCATTCTCTTAGCGATCTTGTCTTAAAAGGCTTACTTGAGCTTACAAGATCTTGAAATAATAGTGAGTAAGTTGTCAAGTGCCGCATGGAGCTTTAGAAAAGTCTCTAAGTCCGTGACAGAAGGCTATGATTTTTCTTCGTCATCATATGGATGAAGGATTAAAAGCCGAATATATGACAGTGAAAGATCCACTTGAATTATGGACTGGTTTAAAGGAAAGGTATGACTACCTTAAGGAAACAATAGTGTCAAGGGCTTGTTATGAATGGATACACTTACTGTTACAGGACTTTAAAACTGTATGTGAATATAATTCTGTTGTTTATAAAAGAGCTTCTCACCTAAAATTATGTGGGGAAAATATAACAGATAAGGATATGTTGGAAAAGACTCTTACTACTTTTCATGCCTCAAATCTGGTGTTACAACAACAATACAGTGAAAGGGGATTTGAAAAGTATTCTGATTTAATCTCATGCCTTCTTGTGGTTGAGTAACATAATACTCTTTTGCTGAAAAATCATGAAGTTCGTTCCACTGGAACTGCTCCATTACCGGAAGCAAATGTGGTAGAAGTACATGTCCAGTCTGAAAGAAGACAAAATAAACATCGGGGCCATAATAATGTGCATAAATGTGGCAATGGCAGAAAACGATATAGTAATCATCGTGGTAGTGGTCATTATAAAAGAGAGAATAATATGGGTTTTCAAAGTAATCCTTTAAGAGGTAATTGTCATTGTTGAGGCATGAAAGGCCATTGGAAGAATGAATGTCCGACGCCTGAGCATTTTGTTAGGCTTTATCAAAATTCCTTTAAAAGAAAGGCAAATAGAGGTGGTACATCTTTTTCTAATGCTCGGTTGAATCACACTTGACATTTGAAAATCATGTTGAGGAAAGACATTCGCAAATCTACAATGATAATATTGAAGCGAATTTGGCTTTAGAAGAATAATGATTTTAATGACCTCAATGATATTACTCATTTGGAGGTTGAAGACTTCTTTGGAGATTGTAACTGATGTTTGATTTTATTTTATGAGGTACAATATGTCATTTTTTTGTGTTCTTTTGATTATCATTTTTTTATGTTATTTTTTAAAAAATATTAATAGTATAAAAACTTAAGTTTTCTGACAATGTTGCTAGCTATCTTATCTCTTATGATGTACTTTTATTTTTATGAAGATAAATAAATTTTCTCAGTCTATAATTGGATCCAAGATGAGTAATGGAGATATGTGTCTTCTGAAGTGCTACAACTCAAACTATATTAGGAGAAAAGAAATATTTCTCTCATTTAATTATGAAAGGGGCCAATGTTAATACAATATCCGATAGTACAAAAATAATTGAGGGCTCTGGGAGAGCATCATTATTACTACCTGGGGGAATAATATTGGCCATTAATAATGCAAAGAAACTTGTTACGTTTCAAGATTATTCACAAAAATGGCTATCATATTGAGACTGCTAATGAAGAAAATCTTGAATACCTTTATATTACTACAATAAAAGAAGGAAAAATATTTGTGCATGAAAAATTATCTGCACTTTCTTTTGGGTTGTACCACACAAGTATTGATGTTGTTGAATCACATGTCATGGTAAATAAATGTAACGATCGGGTTCCGTCGTTATAGAAAAGCCAATGGGGAAAAATTTTGGGTTGGAAAACTTTTTCGTAGTAGCTTGAAATTTCTCAACCTAGTCCAGATTTGGACGAAATCAGAGTCATTGAGGTGTAGGGAAATCTGGTAGCAACTGGGTGATTTAATTATGATTTTGATTACATGAGTAGTTAGATAAGTTGTTAAGAAATCAGTACGACTTTACAAAATTGAATTCGAGTGAATAGAACTCCCGGAATAGATCCTAGCATGAACAATATTTTTTCTGAGCATCGTTGGTTAAAGGTGTGTTGTGAAATGGGGTTCTTGGAGTTATTAAAATAGCTCACTATTTCGTGCAAGCCGCTTTGGCGGTGGTTTTGGTCGCTCAGGCGGTGCCGCTATAGCAGGGTGAGGGCCGTTGTGGTGGGCCAGACGCAACTTAAAGTCGTAAATAAACCCCTAAACGACTATATTCTGCACTTTTCAATTTTTTGAGCTAAGGAACGAATCCCAGGTGACTCTTGACATTTTTTCACCATTCTTGAGGCTAAAGGTAAGCTTTTAACTCCCTGAATCTATTTTTCGATCCGTGGAACGTAATATAATGGGTAATTATCGATGGGGGAGAGTTTTGATCTAGATTTTATGGTGGAAACAACCCTAATTCATGGGTATGATCTAGGATTGTTAGAATTGTTAGTAATCCGGGTAATTAGTGATTGTTTATTAATTCCCGTATTATATTGATTGTTTGTAGACCAAGAATAAGCAGAACGAATCCGAAAAGGGAAGGATCAAGTTTCTTAGGGTTTCAAGCTTGTTTCAAGGTAGGTGATGGTTGTGATTCTATGATTGTGTGATATATGTTTGTTCTTGCTTCAATATAATACATGTATGTATATGTATGTTGCATTATTGATCACACTTGTTGTAAATGAGATAGATAAATGATGGTTACCATGAAATCATGACTTAATTGTATGATCTTGAGGATATACTTGTGATTGTGATTATGGTGTGTTAAATGGATCGGCTACCATGTTTTGGCATAACTAACTTGGATCGATTACCACGTTCCGGCACAATTATGGGATCGGTTGCCATGTTCCGGCATAATCATTAGATTGGGTACCACGTTTCAGTATGCTAACTGTTTGGGTTTGGATTCCATGAGAGGACCAATGACTTGTCATAGTTGTGTATCTTGAGAAAATGTGAAGTTGTTCATTGTTCGTATATGTTGATGATATTGTATATGTTTGATATGTGCATGTGATTACATTGTTGTATTGACTAATGTATGTTACACTTAGTGGGATAGCCATGTGATCCTACCAATTCATTGTGGTTGTGTACTGATACTGCACTTGCTCTTATTTTTGTTGAGTACAGAGCATCTTCAAGTGGCAATTGACAGTCCTTGCTTATAAGATCAATGATCGTTCGAATTCAAGGGTGAGCCAATTCTTCTGGGCTGCCATTGGTTCTCTTTCGTCTATGTCCACCATTTCGGACTTAGACTTTTCTAGTTAGTTGATTAGTTCATTAGTTGGGGTTGTATCCCTTCTTGTTTAGACTTTGGTTCATTGTTAGATGTTTTGGTACATTGACTTTCAGGTTCTAGGTTATTTTTTCCGCATTGTTTAGTTCGTTGTTAGACTTTTGTTGGAGTTTATGGGAACTCCCTATTTCTTTCCTTAGTATTTAACTTGTTTCGTATGCTTAAATGCTCAGCTTTGGTTTAGTTGCCTATATGGGTTGTAGTAGTGGTTCTCCCACCGGAGAGTTAGTGTAGGTGTCAATTACGATGGTCTGGGTCGTGACAATAAAAGATTTATTAATCATAATGATTTCATCAATTGGCATTACCGGTTAGGCCATCCCAATTATAATATGATGCACATAATTATTGAGAATTCACAAGGGCACACTTTGAAGAATCGGAAAATTCTTCAATCTAAAGAATTCTATTGTATTACTTGTTCCCAAGGAAAACTGATTATTAAACCATCAGCAACTAAGGTTGGGATTGAATCCCATACATTTCTGGAACGTATACATGGTGATATATGTGGACCAATTCACCCTTCATGTGGACCATTTAAATATTATATGGTCCTGATAGATGCATCTACAAGATGGTCACATGTGTGCTTATTATCAACTCGCAACATGGTTTTTGCGAGATTGCTAGCTCAAATTATAAGGTTGAAAGCACAATTTTCAGATTATACTATAAAGACAATTCGTCTTGATAATGCTGGTGAATTTACATCTGAATCCTTTAATGATTATTGTATGTCCATTGGAATAACAGTTGAACATTTGGTTGCTCATGTTCATACTCAAAATGGTCTAGCAGAATCATTGATTAAACGTCTTCAGTTGATAGCTATACCATTACTAATGAGGACAAAACTTCCTCTTTTTGTATGGGGGCATGTTGTTTTGCATGCAGCAGCACTTGTGTGCATAAGGCCAATTAGTTTTCATGATTTCTCGCTGTTATAGTTGGCTTTTGGAAAGGAGCCAAATATTTCCCATCTTTAAATTTTTGTATGTGCGGTATATGTTTCAATTGCTCCATCGCAATGCACAAAGATGGATCCCCAAAGAAGGTTGGAAATATATGTTGGGTATGAGTCTCCTTCTATTATAAAATATTTGAAACCTATGACTGGAGATTTATTTACAATAAGATTTGCTGATTGTCATTTTGATGAATCTGAACACCCAACATTAGGGGAGAAACATAGGCAATTTGAAAATGAGATAGCTTGGAATGCAGTATCACTATCTCATTTAGATCCTTGAACAAATCAATGTGAACAAGAGGTTCAAAAGGTGATTTATTTGTAAAATTTTGCAAATCAACTGCCAGATGCATTTACTAACCTTCCAAGCGTTACTAAATCTCATATTCCAGCTGTAAATGCTCCAGTTCGAGTTGATATTCCGATAGAATAAACTGTTAATGCAAATGAGTCTAGACCACGTTTGATGTAGACCAATTGGTTCTAAGGATAAAAATCCTCGAAAAAGAAAAAGGAGAAAATGATCATAATATGAAACAGAGTGCTCAAGGAGAGCCTCAAGACATAACAAATGATGAGACAATAGAAAATATTGAGATATATGAAAATAATGAAAATGAAGAGATCTCAATAAGTTATGTCTTGACAGGAAAAAGGTGGAACCGAAATGATGTTGTGGTTGATAAAATTTTTGGTTATAATGTTGTTACTGAAATAATGCAACAAGATGAGGATCATGAACCAAAATCTATCGATGAATGTAGACAGAGAAATGATTGGCCAAAATAGAAGGACGCAATTCAAGCAGAGTTGAATTCACTTGAAAAACATGAAGTTTTTGGATCAATAATTCGAACACCTAAAGGTGTCAAGCCAATGGGATACAAATGGTTTTTTTTTTTCGAAAACGAAATGAAAAGGGTGAAGTCGAAAGATATAAAACATGACTTGTGGTCCAAGGATTTTCGCAAAGGCCTGACATTGACTATGTAGAAACATATTCTCATGCGGTTGATGCAATTACCTTCAGGTATTTAATGAACTTGACAGTTCATGGAAATCTTGAAATACACCTAATGAACGTGGTTAGTGCCTATTTATATGGCTCATTGGACCACGATATCTTTATGAAAATTCCTGAAGGATTCAAAGTGCCTAAAGCATACAAAGATTCTCAAGAAACTTGTTCAATAAAGTTTCAGAAATCCTTATACGGATTGAAACAGTTAGGACAAATGTGGTATAATCGCCTTAGCGAATATTTGTTAAAAGAAGGATTTAAAAATGATCCAATTTGTCCTTGTGTCTTCATGAAAAAGTCTAGATCTGAATTTGTCATAATAGATATATATGTTGATGATTTGAATATCATGGGACTCCTGATGAGCTTTCAAAGGCATTAAAATGTCTGAAAAATGAATTTGAAATGAAAGATCTCGAAAAGACAAAATTTTGTCTTGAACTACAAATCGAACATTTTGAAAATGGGATATTTGTTCATCAATCAACATATACTGTGAATATATTAAAGAGATTTTACATGGATAAAGCACATCCATTGAGTAGTCCAATGGTTGTGAGATCTCTTGATATTAATAAAGATCCATTTCGACCTCATGAAAATGAAGGAGAGCTTGTTGGTGCTGAAATACCATATCTTAGTGCGATTGGTGCATTAATGTATCCTGCTAATATTTCTAGACCATATATAGCTTTCTCGGTAAGGTTGTTAGCAAGGTTCAGTTCTTTTCCAACACGAAGACACTGGAATGAAATTAAGCATATATTCAGATACCTTCGAGGACCATTGATATGAGATTGTTTTATTCAAATGAATCCAAGTCACAATTGATTGGTTATGCAGATGCAGGATATTTTTTTAATCCCCATAAAAGTCACTCAAACAGACTATTTATTTACATGTGGTGGTACAACTATATCATGGCGTTCAACAAAACAAACTATGGTTGCCACTTCTACAAATCATGCAAAGTTAATAGTCATTCATGGAGCAAGTCGAGAATGCGTTTGGTTGAGATCAATAATGCGACACATTTAAGAAACATGTAGCCTTTCTTTGAAAAGAGATATTCCAACAATATTGTATGAAAACAATGCTGCATGTATAGCTCAACTAAAGGAAGGATACATTAAAGGAGATAGAACAAAACATATTTCACCAAAATTCTTTTTCACTCATGATCTTCAAAAGAAAGGTGATATAGATGTTCAACAAGTTTGTTCAAGTGATAATTTAGCAGATATGTTTACTAAGGCATTGCCAACTTCAACCTTTGAAAAATTGAGATACGAAAATTGGAATGCGTCGTCTTCGAGATATTAAATGACGTTTTCATCAGGAGGAGTAAATACACGCTGCACTATTTTTTCCTTAACTAAGATTTTTTTTCCCACAAGATTTATTCTTGATAAGGTTTTTAATGAGGCAGCAAACAATGTGTATTAAGGGCCCGTTTGGCCATGTGATATGAAATCATGAGATGAAATTGAAATTTTGTTTGGACATGCGATATGGAATTTTTGAGTTGTATATTTTCTCATAAACATAAAAATCTCATAAGTTGTAAAACTATTAAAATAGCCCCAATTATTTATTCAATCTTATTGAATAAACAAAAAATTATAAAATTGCATAATAAATTATTACAAAGTTATTTGTTCTCCACTTAAGTAATTGTTTCATCTAACTTTAATTTAATAAAAATATTGAACATAAATTGTAGTGCACTAGTCTTTAATATAATCATCCCACATAGTACGGACAATTTTCTCACATTGAACTTGCATTTCTCGATCATGTAATTGAGAAGACGAACCAACATTGTTACTTTGAGTCATTTGTTGGTCAATATCATCCGCAACTATATTTTCATGCTCATAAATCATAAATATTTCATCAGTACTTTGATAATCTCGCAAATAATTATGTAACACTGCACAAGCTATGACAATTTTCACTTGTGTATGAACATCATAATGGTTCATGCCTTGTTTCAGTATTCTAAATCTATTTTTCCAAGCTCCAAAAGTATGTTCAATCACATTGTGCAGAGATGAATGCCTATAACTAAATAGTTCTTTGGCATTTTGAGGCTCTCTTTCACTTCCTCGGTAATCTTGCAAATGATAGCGTAGTCCTTTGTATGGAGCTAAAAATCCCTTTGTATTTCGGAAATCAGCATCAACAACATAATATTTATCTACCAACAAATATTTTATAAAGAAATACTAAAAGCATATGTGACGTAAATGAGACAGCTTTGTGTAAATAAATAATATTTATTCTAAGGATGTAATTTAAAGTTACCATGTGGCGGAAATGGAAATTGTGACGTTGGTTCAACAAGTGGTTTCTCAAGTACTTTACTATCATGTGCAATACAGTCCCAACCAACAGTAACAAAGGTAAATCGCATATCAAAATCACAAGCACATAAGACATTTTGTGATGTTCTTCCTTTGCGATTACGATATGCTTGTTGCACCACTTTAGGAACCTCCCCTTTTATATATGTTCCATCAATCGCACCAACACAATCCTACCAAATAAAAAAAATACATCAATATTAGTTTAGTGAACATAAAATAAATTGGAAGCATTATAGAATGCACTTCATAAAAATAATATTTGTAAGAGTAATAAAAATAGTGCTTCGAAGACAATGCAAAGTCGTAAAATAGATATTATCTCTTTAAACAAAGTTGATAGGAAATATGTAACTACAACTAATAACTTACACATAAAATATAAATGTGCACTTATTAAGGGCGCCATAAAATAAATTTATTTAATGTGTTTAAAATTTTACCTTAAACCAAGGCTAAAATCGAGTATTATGTCAAATTTTGAAATGTACACCTGTCATATTTTTGGGTTGTATAAATGTTGGTGCCATCTTGCTAATTGTCTCGGCAACTATTTTAACATGCCGATTAATTGTTTCAAGTGAATGTTGAAAAGTTTCACTTGCCGAGCGTTGACTATCATTTCGTGCAATGATGGTTAGAAAAATACCCAAAGCCTCCTCAATTTGAACCCGTGTGGTCCGATGCTTAATTGGCAACAAGTTATTTTGTTTGATCAAACTAACAGGTTGACAAAATGTTTCAGGATAAAACCGCATAGATTCATACATGCACATGCGATGTCCACAAAGAAGTTCATTGATCCATATCATACCAGGCCTAGATGTATGTTGTTGTGTTCGACATAACAACCTATGTTCTCGTCTGACTTGTTCGATATGTTCAACTGCTGCAACGTAGAAAATAACATCCTCAATGTCGCTATCAGACTCACTAGCACTTGATATGCTCGTATCTTTCAACTAATCTTACAAATAACCTATAAAGTAGGAAAAAAACATACATTAGTGAATAAATATTAACTTTGAAGTTAGCTACACTAAGATAAAAATTAACAAACATCACTGACTTCTAATTATTTACAAGAAAAATCAATACTTAAATATTATAGAATAACGAAATTTTAAAAAGTTATCATTTTTTAACTACTGAACTGAACCATTGGCTCCCACAAGTTTGAGTCAAAACACTTCTAATAAAATTTAATCAAGTAAAATTATAACTAGTCCACTTGACTAAATATTAATAACTAATTGATCAAATTTTTCCCAAGTCCTGAATCTATTGGACTTGATATTCTTCAGTCATGTGAACGAACATTTTGCAAATACTAAGATTAAGAAAGTGTGGCACCGCCAATGAAAATTATCTTTTATCATTATTATGCTTAGTCATGAAATTTTGCAGTTGAATAATCACAACTTGCTTAGAGTAGATATCGATCTCATTATGTGTTGACGATTGTGCTTGTTCCCGTTTTTGTTTCTCTTTTTCTTTTGCTTCCTCTTTATCTCTCTTCCACTTCAAGTGTTCCTTCAAATAATTTAATATGCCTTCAGTCGCTGTAGATCTATTTTTTTTTATGGCGAGAAGATGTGATACATCACACATAGTCCGCTATCCACTGTCATTGTCGTTGTCGTTATTCACACTTATAGGCTGATATACTTTTTCAGTATTAACAGGATTGTTGTCACAAGAAAATATGTCGTCCTCCACTTCAACAGGTTCATCTATTGCTGGTTGTGAAACATGCATTGTATTGTAGACAACATGGTTACCTATGGCAATTGATTTTCCAAAAATCTCATCCAATAATTCATATTGATTAAGTCTTTAAGTTTGAACTTGGAAATATTAACACATTTTTTACTTTTTTTCCTGAAAATGATATAAAGTAAAATGTCACATTTTATGAAAGGTCACATAGTGAAAAGGAAAATACACAATACTAATCAAACAAGCTTACTGCCACATGTTGTCTCCAAATATCATAAGGACAAGTGATTGTGTTTGTTTCAAGATCCCAACCATATTCGGAACAAGACTGAAGTAAGTCCTTGAAATCCTTTAGATCTTTCTTTAATGCTCTACATTTCGTCTTAATGCGATTTTCATCATAATAGTCTTGCTTGCCAGTTTTAGTCCAAAACTCATCGATGATTACCCTCCAATGTGGACCGTTGATTGCAGAACCATTAAATGCATATTTTTTTGCATCGTCATGTAAGACCTCAATGAGGGCTGATATGTCCTCTTTTGACTATTTTTCAACATTTGAACCCCGAGGTCTACTCATTCTTTTACGTTTCGACAATATAATAATAATATGATAAAAAATTGTATTTGTTATACTCACTTTGATTTACATAAAATTGAAAAAACTTGTTTCACATGAACACCAAAATACTAATTAAAATTTTAGCTTATGTTTACCCTTTTGACCGGTGGAGGCGCAATCACTGAATTTTCGTCTGAAATTTCAAAATCATCTTGATAAGTTATGTGCATTGTAATCTAATTTTAAAAAAATATAAAAAAAGTAAATAGCAATAAATGAGAACATAGGAAATTTATATTTATTCCTAAATCTAATTAACCAATTAGAAAAAACTATAAATCTAGTCATACAAATTAAAAATTGAAAGAGTAGAGAATATTTAACTCACTTTGAAAATGATAGAAGACTTTTAGGTCAATTTCATATGCTTTGTTGTTCAAATGAATATATCTATGGGTTAATTATTTGGCTCTTCAAAGTTTTATGGTTGAGCATAAATAATTATGCATTTAAGCCTACCAACTAAGCCTATCAACCTAACTTTCACTGCATCAATTTATTGGAGTAAATAAGAGAACATCTTTCACTGCATGTTCAAAATTTTATTGTTGAGCATAAATAATTATGCATTTAAGCCTATCCAACCTAAATTTCACTTCATCAATATATTGGAGTAAATGAAAAGAACACATTTCACGGGCTCTTCAAAATTTTATGGTTGAGTATAAATAATTATGCATTTAAGCCTATCCAACCTAACTTTCATATCAATTTATTAGAGTAAATGAAGAGAAAACATGTCATTTCATGTTCAAATAGATATAACTATAGTTGTAATAAATACAAAATGATAGAAGTAATAAATTAAGTGTTGGAGTAAATGAACAGAACAAATTTATTACTCAACAACTGGTTGGTGTGAGTTAAAGTGATTATATGTTGGTGAGAATAATAAATTTTATGTCGGTGAGAATAATAAATTTTAAAAAGTAATGATGTGATTATAAATTTTATTTACATATGAAATAAATGGTTAGTAGATATAAATGTGGGTTGTTTTAAC